>CM076141.1:36500000-36670000 GCA_038025085.1 Tetragonia tetragonoides
TGTCTATGCGGTAGGTTATCGCGTCCTTGATAGGCTTGAAGGGCCTCGTACAGGACATCGGAGGCTAATCCACGCATGATTTTGGGCCACCATCCCGTACCGCAAAACCTACCCCCAAGCCCTCTCTACTATTATAGTGAGGTCTCATAATTTCTTCCAATTTTATTGAAGTGATTTCTATTTCATTATATATATATTTTTTTTTCTGTTTTTCCGCATACGTTTTAAATAAAAATTAAATTAAATAGCTAGAATCTATGGAATATTTTTTTTTCCATAACTTATTAATAAGATAATTGAAAAGTTTGAGGTGATACTTTTGAAAAATAATTCTCCAAATTTTCAAAATCCTATTACGAAAGTTATGCAATTGGTATGTCTATTATTGTTATTAGAACCACTAAATTTTATAAGACTCTTTAGTGGGTAGTTGCATGAGAACGAGTTTGTGGGCGAAGGAACGCAAGCGACGACATGAAGCGCCTACCATTATGAAAGTTATGTATTAGTCATGTCTACTCCACGGTTTCTGGGTACCGCCCGTACCGAGCATGATTCGCCACTAACTCGTGCCACCAAACCTACCCCCACATCGTCTCTACTATCATAGTGAGGTCTCATAACTTTTCCGAATTTTATTGAACAATTTCTAAATTTTTTTCAATAATTTTTTCTATTTTTCAGCATAATATTTTAATTAAAAATTAAATTAAATAGTTTAAACATTTAAGTTGGTATGACTATTCAGAGAAAACAATGTAAAGCAATATATGGTACTAAACTTAATAAAGTAGATAAGTTGAGAAGCGTTTTAGAGAGAGAGGCTCTCCCCTTTCTCTAAAACTTTCTCTTTAGCCCCAACTCAGCCCCCATCTCAGCCCCAACTCAGCCAGTTTCAAGTCTTCTCTCAGCCCAATAAATCAGTCATCCTCTTTGATGCTCAACTTCTCATATCTACATCTTACCTTTTTTTCTAGCCTTCCTAGCCTCTTACTAAATTTCCATGACCCTGTTTTCTCCTTCTTTCATCTTTTGGATTTTCGGATTTGGTTTTCAAGAACAATCTTGTGGTGATTGTATTTGGGTTTGTTTCGTTCCATTCTTGAAGTAAATTTGGTATGAGGCTAGATTTCAGAATTAGGGTTTCTAGATCTAAAATTTGGAAACCCTAAAGCACCCAAAAAAACAAACAAAAGGAAAACAAAGGAATTGTGTCTCTTGGGCTCAGCCACCCCTTTTTTGTGATTGCTCTTAGTTTCATCCAATGGCCACCCTAGATGAGGTTGGTTGTTCCTATTTGCTTGGTCGCTCCATCTTGCTGGTTCTCTTACAGTCTTTTTGGTTTGAAGGAGGCTCAGAATTAGGGTTTTTACTTTTTAGAACCCAAAGTCTGAAAACTCTGAAGAGAAAAAAAAAAAGAAAAAAGAAAAAAATTGTCGCCAATTTTTTTTTCTTTTGTTTCTTTGGATGTTATTAATTGCTCTTTTTTACAACTGTTGGCTATCATGGATGAGTCACTTATTGACAATGGTGAAACTGGTCATGGTCCTGGCGGTGGAGAAACGGAATTTATTGCGGTCTCACCGTGACTGGCTCTTAAACAGGATTGAAGAATTTGCAATTGGTTGAAAGCATCCTTCTACAACTTTTTCTTTGAAAGTTTGGTTATGTAGTGGTAGTTTGTTGTTGGACTAGTGGTAGTTTGTTGTTTTTTTTCGTCAAGTCTGTTGTATTGTTTTGGTTTCATTTTGAGTCTTTTACTCATGGTCATTCTATTGGACGGCTTTCTTGCTATATCAAAAAAAAAAAAAATAAATAAATAAATAAAGTTGGAAGGGTTATCTTGAAAAGAGAGCAGATGTAGATACTGGATGCCTATTAGCAATCGCAAAGACAAATACAATGAACCTTACCAAAATGGGGATTGGTTGTACATGATGCCGGAAAGATGGCGGACGACGGTGATGATATCCAGATACGAACGTTGAATATATGGGAAGGTAAGAGATGAATTGATGTTGTGTGGAATGTGTGGTTCCGTCATATATTCATGAGAGAGGAATTAGCTTTTTCTTTTTTTTTGTTTGCTCATCAATATTCGAGAGAGATTAGTTACCACTCAGTTTTTTGAATTTGTAACGTCTGACAACTTGTGAGAATTAAAGGAAGTGGATGAAGGAGTCACTAAACTTCATTATGTTTTGTAACGTCTGATTATTACAACTTTCTCTCTCTTTTTTTCTTTTTTTTTACTAGCCATGCATCATGCATGAATCACATGACACATCATAAATAAATTGACACATCATTCGCACTACAAAAAAAAACGCTAATTTGCTGCGGAATTATCTCGCAGCCACTCACCATTTCCCGCCGCTATTCGAGCTCGGCTGCGGAATTAGCGGCGAAAGTGGTCCGCAGGCATTTGCCTCGACGTTGTGGCAATCAGCGGCGGAATTATTGGGGTCTGCCGCTGAGTTAGCGGCGGATTCTCCTATCCTGTTGTAGTTAAAAAACTAAAACTCGCGGGCTGGGCCAGAACCCAAGCCAACCCACGAGATGTTAGCCCACACGCGTCATTTAACTTCAAGGTTGCATGCACTGGGATTTGAACTCAGCACACATGTGGGGAACAAGGAGGACTTACCAACAGGCTAGTTGGTTACTTCTAATTATATAGTACGATATATTATATGTATCACATATATCTTTCCAGACAAAAAATAAAATTAGCTGTGAAATTGATAAATTCCGCAGCTGGATTAATTTTTTTTTTTTTTAGTTTTCTTTTCTTAGTGGCGGAGTTATATATATATATATATATATATATATATATATATATATATATATATATATATATATATATATATATATATATATATATATATATATTAAAAAAATCAGTGGCGAAAATATTTGATTTCGCCGCTAATTTAGCTACGGGATATTTTCCGCAACTAATTAGCGACGGAATTTGCAAAATCTGCCGCTATTTAGCTACGGAAAAAACTCCGTACCTAAATTCCGCAGCAAAATCTCATTTTTTTTTTTGTAGTATCGGTAATTCAGCGACTAATGTGGCGAACTCTAGTTTAATCCTTGCATTTTAATGTAATTATATAGATTTAGAAACCGAAGTATGTTAATACTCTATCTTAAAAAGGTGTAGGAATCGCACCAAAAAAAAGTGTAGGAATAGTTGTTCCCTTATCTTGATTAGGGGTGTCCAAAAAAACCGTAACCAAAAAACCGAGCCGTAAAACCGCACAGAAAATTTGGTTAACCGAACCTATTTTTTCGTTTCAAGCGGTTCGATTATTATTTCGGTTTCTTGGTTCGGTTTAGGTTCACAGTTTTTGAGATTTCGGTTAGCCGAAAAATCAAAAATATGTTTTAAGCTTTTTTTAATAATGTTTTATTAAATTTTTGTACAAACTTTAAATATAAAGTTGGTATGAAATGTTTAATAACTAAGAATTCATGTTTTTTATATCTCTTTATTATTTTGATTACGTTTTATCGAATCTAAATTGTAAATGTTGCTTCTACTTTTTTTTAAATATGTCTAAAAATAGCTATATATATGTGAATGTGCAACGTGCTAAATTGACACGTAGGATTTGACACATAAGCAAATTTTTTACATGACATCACATATTTTATTTTTATTTTGATTAGGAGTCATCATTTATTTTAGGTGCATGTATCTCTATTGATACAATTTAATTCTTATGTCATATTCATTAAAAATTTATTTCATTTATGTCTATTAGGGAACGTATCTAATAAATCATTGCATTAATTAATCAATGACATAAAAAAATATTTTTATAAGAAACGAAATATATTTATATGAAAGCGTGCATCGCACGAGGCATGCAACTAGAATTAAAAAGGAAACCAAGAAAGTTGATTTGAGTATAGAAAGGATGAGGTCCATAGATTGGTAATTTCGTAGCAAGATGTGACATAGGCGAAAAAATTGTTGCAAGTTTGTACCAATAAAAATATTTTAGTTGTTATAAACACATGAACCGTGCATCGCACGGAAATGTAACTAGTTATACCATAAAAATCAAATAAATACGGTTTTCAGTTAACCTTATAACCGAACCAGAAGAATCGGTTAACCGAAAGTCGGTCAACCTGTATTTTCGGTTAAGATTAAGGTTCACGAAATTGGCAAACCGAAATATCGGTTAATCGAACCGAGTCAACCTTTCGGCTCGATTAACCTACCATGAACGCCCCTAATCTCGATCACAAACGTCTAGTAACGGCCACTAATTAATAGGAGTAATAACGTAACATCCAAATATGATTCAGAAATCAGAATGAAGACTTTCTTAGTCAAGTCTAATGATAATATGATCAACCAAAATAAATTGAGAACTAACTAAAGATCGAGAAGCAACATATACTTATCATTTTATGAAGACCCAGCAAAGTCGATGGTCCCGTGGTGCATGATCTTCCCGTACAGATCAGAGTATACGCCAAAGCACCTGTGTCTGCTTTGTAGTTATCAGTTTTAATTAATCCATTTATGGAAGAAACTAGCAAACTAAATTACAAAACTATAATTTAATTTGTGTATGCTGGCTCACTTTAGTTAAGAAAACGTGTCACTTATCCGTCCATTAATTGAGCTAATCTTCGTGGCCAGAAAATATTGCATTAATTACGGATCTATCACATCTACTCCTTGAAAGAAAAAAGGGAGAAAACTCGATCAACAATATCACAAAAACTTGTTAAAACGATGTTATGGCAACTTTTGGTGACACTCACAGTATAAGTAACTGCTATATTTTTATTTTATTTTTTTGGTGCGAAGGAGGGTCAAAGCCCTCCTAGAAATTATATTAAGTAGAAATTAAACGAGGTGTTGCAACCTCAACAAAGTCCTCATACAAAATATGAAAAAGCCTTACAGGCGGAGCATCAAAGAAAACAACATTAGAAGTACTAAAAAAGCTAAAATTGGCGAGTCAATCCGTAGCACGATTAGCTTCACGATAGATATGGTGAATACGGACCTCCCAGCTTGTGTCCACTAAAAGAGCTTTGCATTGTAAGATCACAAAATAATGAGGATGGCAAGGTTGTGGATCATCTCTTAGTGTCTGCAACACTATGAGATTGTCCACCTCAAGTGCTAACCTATTAATCCCCAAGTCTTTGGCCATAAGCAGGCCATGAAGTGCAGCTAGCAGCTCCGCTTTAACCGACGAGCAGGCACCAAACTTGGCTGAGAAAGCCTTGATGAACGCCCCCGTCGCTGAGCGTATTACTCCTCCCCCTCCTGCTAGTCCCGGGTTTCCACATGACGCACCATCAGTGTTTAACTTATCCCATCCCATGGGCGGGGCTTCCCAACATATATTCACCTATTCTCTCTTGCGTTTATTATTAGGCAAAGTTTTGGATTTGATTATCATTACTGGGAATAGTCGGCCACTCTATCAAGAATAAAGCGTACTCTATCTCGAGGAACGTCTTGACCATGCCCAAACGCTCGAGCGTTGCGAGCCCATATTTTTAAATAGTGACCATATTTTTATATGAATAGTCTTACACAAGACTTGCTCCAACAATGATCATATCTTTTAGTAGCGAGCTCCAAAAATAGAAGATTTTAGAAAGTGTTTTGAACCTTTTAGAAACTAAAATGGAAATAAAGAGACAACGAAGGAGGTGATATGTGAGAAAATATAAAAATTAAAGTAGAAATCATTAACAAGTTAGGTCAAACACACGCTCTAAATATACTGCATGCTTACTCGCAAAAAAAAAAAAAAAAAAAATCGCATAATTTGAAAGTTGTAAACTTGTAGCAGTAATTAAGGGATTATTGTAAGAGTTTAAGTAACATCAACCTATATTATATTAGTGGTCCCTGAGAATTGACATATGTCACATATCTTTAATCACAATTCATCCATGAGACAAAAGACATACTCATATAGTAGTGATAGATTATGATTTGGGGCAAATATATAAAATCAAATCAAAAGCTTATTATCATTAGACCCAGATCAGACTAAGCAAATTAAATTGTCAAAACATGAAGAGGCTTTTATCCTTAATGTAAGCTAGACCAGCCGACAAACTTTCTAACGGAAGACAAGTGTCTTGGTTGGTTTTGGCATTGGTTATTACTTGTGCAATCATGCACTCAAGGATCGAATCTTATGCTAAATTCTACGCAAACAAAATTCTCTCTACTCTCTGGCCTTATATAGAATGCCTCACCATTATTTAAAAACCTCCAAATAATTATATGCACGCCCTAGTGCTTAATTAAGCTCCGTGAAGCAACATTTTTGGCACCACAGCCGACTACAATTATGCACTATTTAAAAATACGGGGATCACTTATTATGAACAATTATCATTAATTAAGGAGGTGTGGTTGAATGGTTAGGAGTCATTTATTTATAACTAAAATCGAAAGTTCGAATCTTGCCTTGAAAATGGAGGAACTTTAAATTCCTTTGGTCATGTCCTACTATTATATTCAGGGCCGTTTCTAAGGTTTTGAGGCCCTGGTGCGGGATAAAAATGAGGGCCCCTAAGTATGAATAACTTGTTTTATCGGCAAAAAATAAAATAAAATTTGGGCCCCGTATTAGGAAATGAGGATATGAAGAATGAAAAATTATTTTAAATTATAGAAAAATGAGGGCCAAAGAGATTTGATCTCAAAATCTAATGTAGATAAGGAGCAACACAACTCATTTCCAACCAAGGAACCAGGCCCTTTTTTATGTTTAGTATTTGCAATTTTTTTTATTTATCTTAATTTTGCATTGTTGTTTGGGCCCTCTACAGACTGGGCCCTAGGCAGTCGCCCCTCTGGCCACCCCCTTGGGCCGGCTCTGATTATATTTGAGATGCCTACAAGCCAGCACGGAGAAATAGTCAGCACTGTGAACTCTGTGGTTGACGGTGGATATATATACCCTGCTTGGATCCTTAGTTGTAAACCCAAAAACAAAAACAGAAAACAGTTAAGAGTATCATTATCTCACTAAAAATTTACCATCGTCTCACCAAAAGTTACGATAAAATAATACAAGTTTTTGTGTTATTCTTTCTACACCAAAAATCATTTGCAAAGCATGGTTATTGTATCTTGTATGCGATGATATTCATCTGATCTATATGCGCGCTTATAATTTCAAATTAATTATTACTCTATATTAGAGTAGTATTTAATCTATTATTTTATATAAATTTTTGTGTTGAATTTATGCTATTATAGTTTTTTTTTATTTTTTATTGTTATAACAACTACTTCTAAATAAAATTATAAAATAAAATATAACTATATCCCAATATTGAATTTGGCTAATGACCAGGTAATAACATCACCCTTATAAATAGAGGGAATACGTACCACTATACTCTATCTTTTATTAAGTCAACACTTCATTTAATGAAGACGTAATATTTGATATTCTTGCACTTAGTGAAATCGTATGCATCTCTTAATCGCATATCTATGTTAAATCAAGTATCCCTTACAAACGTTAAAAGTGTCAATAGTACCTCGATATTCCATGGATATGTATAAGCATAAACTTCACAGAAGATATATATAAAAACATCTTTTACTTTTCGTGTCTTCTCTTTTATATTTGTTCACTTTTCAGTAAAGGGGCAGATAAAAAGAGGGTGAGAGTTTTATTATTTTTCGCATACAAAATAGTAATATAAATCACTTTCAACATCTTTGAATGGGAAAAAGTAATGTAAATTTACTAAAAGGAAAGTGCATACGACGAAAGTGATGACAATGATAAAGATTAAAGAGCTTGGTGTTGGACCATAGCAAGTTATATATACGGGTAAACTTCTTGGAAAGTTCCCCTCATCATTTATTTTCTCTCACTGCTGATCACTTCTCATTATTTTCAGGCAAAATTTTACAGTCAAAATGACAATTTGGTTGGACCACTTAGATATTCTCCTATTATCATATCCAATCAATTTATGAGGGCCCTCTCAAACCCAATCAAACCCAATCATGGTATCGTATTAATAACGTATATAGATGAGTATTTGTTTGCTCATCCGTCAAAACTAGGGATGGCAATGGATCAGATTCGGATCGGATTATACTAATATTGAATTCGCTTCGAATATTAAATGGATTCTAAAATCACCTCTGAATCCAAATAACCTCCGATTAGGGAGGATCCGAATCCAAAACTATTCGGAGTCGGTAACCTTCGAATCCGATCCAGCTCCGATCTGTCTACTCGACTTATTTTCAATTTTTTTATTTAAATGTGAACATATATATAAGATATACTAAATAGCTAATTGCTAATTCAACAAAAATAAATATGGTATATATATTAAGGATTTAAGATACAAACAAAGGAGAACATGTATTTATACTTAATTCAAATATATTAAGGATGTAGTGCTCTTTTTTTTTAAAATATTAAAAATAATCTGATATTCGGATCGGATTCGGAGGTGGGTCGGATTTTGGCGGATTTCACACAACATCCGAATCCGCTCCGTTCGGATTCGGAGTTTGCTAATCGGATTCGGACTCGGATTTTTTTGATTCGGTTCTGATTTTTTGGGCCTAAATGGATCGAATTCGGATCAGATTCGGACTTGATTGCCATTCCTAGTCAAAACAAAAGGCCGAAAGGGGTATGGTTAGAGACTTATTTATCCTTAACCAAGTTGAAGATTTGAATTTCGCTTGGGATATAGAGTAGCCTTAAATCATTTAATCAGCTGTTTCACTTTTAGTCATGATGGTCGATGATGGATGTTCTCGATCTGATGCAAACAAAAAAAATCATTTGTATTGACGTCAATCTTAGTCATCCATCACCCATCCACTTCTTTTTCCAACCCTTAGCTTAGATAGGTTCTCCCAAAGGCAAGACATGTATGAATGTATTCATTAAGGGTGTGTCATTCTTTTTCACTTATACAATACTGAATTTAATTTAATTTAATGGTGTTTAATAATTTGTTTTTTTTTTTGTTATAAATAATTTAGTTTAATTTAGTGGTACTTTTTTTTTTTACATATCACTTTTTATTTTAATAATTTAGTCTTGTTCATTTCAATTCAGTAATGTTCATCTTACTTCAGTTCAATTTAAAGGAAAAGAATACATCCTTATTGATTAGTTTCTAGTTCATGTCAACTCAGTTTATACAGTTAAGTTCAACTTAAATAAAAGAACTTACCTTGAGGGCATGTTATTTTTTTCCTTATCATTTAGTTCTCACAGCTGTTCAATTTTAATTTACTTTATTATAATTTTTAATCAATATCAATATATGTATGTATAATTGAGTTCTCACCAAGGTGACAATGAATAAATAATAAATAGTAATAAATGCATGGGTGATTAAAAAGAAATCAAAAATACTCTTATTTTATTTCAATAAAAAAGTAACATAAGTATTATATTTTTTATCCTAAAAACGGTATATTATTTATTCACTAAAAATATAATTTATTTGTTAAATGTGTGAAAAAGATTATTTTTGTTCCTTGCTACGATTATTAAACTTTATATATTGATGTGATTAATTTTTTTTTATTATATTAATTCTAATAACAGAGGATGATGAACAAGAACCCATGCATCGCACGGGTACGAAATCTAGTATATATGTATAATTGAGTTCTCACCAAGGTGACATTCAATAGGTAATAAATATTCATAAATGCATGGGTGATTAAAAAGAAATTTAAAAAAATTATAAATTCACTAAAAATATAATTTCTTTGTTAAATATGTTTTTTTTCTTTTGATAAAAAAATTATAAATTCACTAAAAATGTAATTTCTTTATTAAATTTTTTTTTTTGATAAAAAGATCATTATTATTCTTTGCTACTCCTATTATTCAACTTTATATATTGATATGATTAAAAAAAATTATCATATTTCTTCTAATAACAGAGTGTGCATGATAAGCAAGAATCCGTGCGATAACCAAGGTGACATTCAATAGGTAATAAATATTCATAAATGTATGGGTGATTAAAAAGAAATTAAAAAAATTTATAAATTCACTAAAAATGTAATATATTTTTTTAAATATCTTTTGATTTTTGATAAAAATATAATTATTGTTCTTTGCTACTCCTATTATTCAACTTTATATATTGATATGATTAAAAAAAATTGTCATATTTCTTCTAATAACAGAGTGTGCATAATAAACAAGAATTCTAATAACAGAGTGTGCATGATAAACAAGAACCCGTGCATCGCACGGGCATGAAATCTAGTGATTATTAAATTTGAATCATAGTTAAGATAATTCATGCTTCAAAAGTTCATATGAATAAACATAATCTAATTACGTACTATCACATGATTGATATATTAGTGATGAGATCGAGGACAAAGTCCAAAACAAATTAAATATATTTTTTCTTTTGCTTGTTTAGTCAAATCAATTCAAATTCATTTCAATTGTTAAGAAAAGAACTAATTCTCATTAATCAATTTTTATTCACCCTCCCGAGTTTATCACTTACGTGCTCAATTATTCAAAATCGAGTATATAAAATGGTAAACAATTCAAAAAAGGCTGTGTATGAGCTATTTTCAATACTACATATATTTTCTACTTTTTTTTTTGAGGGAACATATATTTACTTTTATGTTCATATTATTCATACAAAGAAATAATAAATCGAATAAAACTTTTTCTAGAGTAATACAAATACAATATGTCAATATCTTACAAAAACCTCAACTAATGAGTAATATTCCCCAAAAAAAAGATTTACTTGTAGATAGGCGGGACCCATACATTGGGCTGCTCACGTGGGGTATGACCCCCTAGATAGTGGTCCCATGAAAGTGGGGAGAGAGGTGGTATGTCACGTGGGTGTGACCCAAATCACCCTAATGCTATATCTATTTTTTCTTTTTATCTTTTTCAATTTCTCTCTCCTAATTCCTGGATCTTATTCTCTCACCACCTTTCTTTCATAACACGCCTCTAGTGAGTCACACTGAGTCACTGAGTGATATTTTTCTTCGAGTGTGAAAACGGGGACAGATACACGTGAGCTAACCTCTTTCTCGCGTAATCATAACCTCCAACTGATTTATCATTATCCCTCTTGACCTGACCAACCTCCTCTCTTTTTTCTTTTTTTTTTTTCTTTTTTTTTTTTTTTCTTTTTGTTCCCCAACTTTCTACGGAGAGGAGCGCCATGATTTTTTGGGTGGTTGGCCACGAATCAGATCATTTTCTCTCTCTCTCTCTCTCTCTCTCTCTCTCTCTCTCTCTCTCTCTTTCTCATTACAGTTATAAAGTCATGTTTTCATGCCATCTACATGCCACCTTCCCTTTTAATTTGCTCAATCTCCAACTATTTTCGACCCATCTAATATCATCATGTCTCATGCATGCTGCTATATGCGTTATCATGCTTAATTCTAAATTAAATTACAATAATACACCGCTTAATTCTTTTTTCTAATTTTATCTTTTGATTAATTAAATAACATGTTTCCAATCCCATATCTTTTTCTAGATGACGTATCTTTTTCTGGGTTTCTCTAATAGGAATACCATAAAAAATGGTTTGAAAGAGGTAGTGGAGTTAATTGGTTGTGGGATTGGATTTCATGACAAGGGTCACGAGGTCAATTCTCAATATACCCTTTCTACCGAGCTGACTTGTTTGCAGACTAAGAGTAACGGATGCGGGTTCCTCATATCAAAAAGCACCATGTAAAAACGCCAATTAATTCAAAGTAGTTTTTAAGTTGATATATAGTGCACATATTCATGTTTTTGAACAAATTACTATTTTATGCTAGGTCTCTTCTCAACTTCTATGGTCTCATTTCAAAGATTTGGTGCTAATAAGACTTGACTATACACCAGCTATAGAGTTCGGAAATACAGCCCTTCAACTACGATATTAACCAAATTGACGACCAGAACTTTTGTGTCTAACTTAAAAACTTGTTTGACGAACAAAAAACTTACAAACTTGTTTAGTCTACTAAAAATATAATGACATATACTGGAGTATCCCGTAATTAGTAGCCCGTAAAAGAAGTAACGTAACAGATGAAAAATTGACATATGTCCATATAATTGGTGATCACAAATAAAACAGGCAAAGAGGAAAAAGATTGAGAATCAATCTCATGATGATTAAATTGACCTGAACTAATACATATATAAACAGTTGTTCAAAGCTAATCATGTTTGCCATGAAGCTAACTACTGCTTTTAGCGAAACATTTCAGACGAGCTAACAATCGCCGTGATTTGTGTATCATGATGATGATTATTGTACGATTTTTGTTGATGAGTTATTTTCAAGTTCCCATTCATTTATTTTACACTACTATAATTTAGACCCAACTAACTGTCCTCAGGCAAAGTGACAAACTTTCTGTTTAAGGGAGGTGAAAGGAAACTGATGAACCAATAATTATTTGGAATATTAGTTCTTTTATAGAAGGAATCATAAATTCGAACCGTAAATTTTATCAGAGTATTATTTGGAAGCTACCTAGCTTCGCTTGAGCAGTTGAAACTCCGCGAAAGCAACGATAATTATATACTCCCCGAATCTCGTGAAAATCTTTACCCTAATTTTTTTACAATCTCAGTTTAGATACTACTTTAACAGTAAATAATTGCAATTTTATAATAAGTTATAAAATTATGGATTTCTCAAAAGTACTATTAAAAATAAATCCAACAAAAGTACTTTTTCATCATAAATTTTTATTTCTTTTGAAAAAAACTAGTGTAAAAATTTTCACAAGAGGGAGGAAGTACACAACAAACTAATAGCATTGGCGTATCCAGAGGGTACAAGTGGGTACAAGCGTCGACCCTCTTTTTCGGTAATTTTTTTGTCAGTTTTATAAAGTATATATATTATGAAAGGCATTTTGTATCATAAATACTTGTGTGGAGTATTTGTATGACCTCTTTTCTGTTACCTTATAGATTGTAAGTTCAAATCTTAGGAGCAACTATTTTCTAACTATTTTTCTTCTACAATTCTTCCCCTCTTTCATTTTTTGATCTAATTCGTACCTCTTTCTTAATTTTATATTTCATATGTGTTTATTGTTAGCTCGTCTGAAATGTTTTACAATATGTGTTTTTTTTTTTTGATATTATCCATTCTTTTTTTAAGTTTATACATCATATGTGTGTTATTGTATACCTGTATAATTATACAATTAAGTTTCTATGTTGAGTGTCAAGTGAAACCATATTTTAAAAATAAAAAAATCCTTCGGATTGTACCCCCGGTGCTAAATTCCTAAATACGCCACTGACTAATAGTGTGTTCTTTTCCATTGAAACGGAGTTAAATTTCACTAAACTAACTAAACCGAAGTCCATTGAAATGAACTGAATTGAACAATTATTAAGCAAGTGCAAAAGAAAACACCATAGTACATAATAAAATTAGGATAGAAGCATGAAGGGAAGCGAGTGAAACAATTACCACAACCACAACTTACAACAATGAGAATTTTATCATTATGGATAAATAAATTTCTCACGTAGATCATATATAACCTTCATTATCACAAATATGTACAAAGATAATTACTATACTTAACTGATCCAGCTAACCCAGTAACGTGGCTGTATCAGTCATTTCTGTTTGCTAAAAAAAGAAGAAAAAAAACAAAAAATTTACATTACTAAACCCTTTTTTTTTTCACCTAACACTTCTTCCCATCTCCTTTCCCACTTTGACTAAAATCAACCAAGAAAACAAAAAATCAAACAAAATAATAGCACTGGACCGAGAAAAAGATCGGTCACTGGCTGTATAATAGTCTTAGTCCTGATTTTTCCTATAAACACAAGATAGGGAAAAAAAAAAAAAACAGTATTATATCTAATTAAAACCTTAATTAGCTAGCTGATAATTAATTTTAATTAAAATAATCAACAAGCAGCTGAGGGATTAGGGAAGGAACTATAGAAGTGGTGAGGTTTAGCAGCCAAGGAGAAAGGGTTCTTGGTTGAAGCAGGAGCACCGCCGGCAGCGATGGGGCCGACACCGGCCCCAATCCTTTCACAGGAAGGGCACATCGTTAGCGTTGCGGCTGGCAGATGCATGTACAACGGTTGCGTCAGTTTCAACGCTTTCAGCTCTTGCAGCTCCTTCTGTAACCTCCTGTTTTCGTCTGTCAGGGACTCGCAGCACTTCTTTAGGTACTCGCAGTCTACTTCTGTTTGCTTCAGTTTAGTCCTGTTGAAATATAAGTTGTACAGCGTATCAGCAAGGCCACTCTACCCCTTACAATATATCCCGTTGCATATTTTAAAAAAATAATAATAATAATAATAAAATAAAATACATACCGTGCTCGTCTGTTTTGGAACCAGACCTCCACCTGGCGAGGCCGGAGATTTAATCGGTCAGCTAAAGCTTGTTTTTGCTTCTGTTAACGAAAACAATTAAAGCAATCAGAATTCTCGGAATTATAGATATCGTATGACTATGAATCAATCAATCAATTTACCCGCAAAAAAAAAAAAAAAAAAAAAAAAAAAAAAAAAAAAAAAAAAAAAATTACCGGGTTGAGAGTGCTGTGTTGTTTGAAGCTCTCTTCAAGAAGAGCAGACTGATCCTTAGAAAGACGGAGTTTCTTCCTAGTAGTAGTAATAGGGCCATAGCCATCCTCTTCTTCGTCACTAACCCTGGACGAAGCCCGCTCCATATCAAGATCATCAGAGCTCGTCGTCTCCCTCTCTCTTTTGACGGAGACGACAGCGGTGGTGGTGGTGGTGGTGGTGGTTGCGGCGTTGTTGGACAGCGAGGACGCAGCGCTAACGCTGCTCGGCTGCTGGTCTAGTTCCACCTTATTCCTCATGATACTTTGGTAGGTATTTTCTCCAGATAGGCTAAGAGTCAAGGATGGCTCATGATGATCCAACATAGGTTGTTTCTTCAAATTCATCAAGTGGTTGTTGTTGTTGTTGTGGTTGTTGGGTGATGGTAAGCCTAAACCAAGGGTGAGAGATTGATCAAGTGAAGAGCCCATTTGAGTGTTTATTTTGAGGAGAGAGAGAAATTGAATGAAATGAGAGAAATTAGAGGAGAGAGAATTTGGGTTTGGGGAGAAATGGGGGGAGAAGGGGAAGGGGGAATGGAGAATTAATAAGGAGAGGGTGTGGTGGGGTGTGGTGGGTGGGTGGCTGTGATTAATAAATCAATCAAGTAAAAGAGAGAATGGAATTTTGTTAGAGTTTTTTTGATGAGCGATGACGAACGAATCTGGTTCTTTATCTCTCTCTTTTTCTCTCTCTTACTAATACTACTACAAAGGTTGACCATTTCGAAACATGAGAGTGATGAGACCCATATGTAGCTTTTTTACCATCATTTATTGATATTTTAATTGGAATTGTGAAAAAGAAGAAATAAAATGTCAATATTAAAAATAAAATAAAATAAAAATTAGAAAAGGCAATCTTTCAATGAGGATGGATCATGAATCATGGATGAGGGTGTGGGATTAAAAGGATCGCAAATTCACATGGCAGTGGGAAACACATCATGGCCTAGCCTTTTGCTTCGTCAGCTGATGTGTCTCTTCCCCTTTTCTGTCTAGTGTCCACCCATTTCCAACCTCCATTTTTATTTTATTTTATTTTTAAAAACAATTTACTCTTTTGCTAAAAAAAATTAAATTTTTATTTTGGCAAAAGGAGGCGTATAATATAAAGCTCGAAGATTAAGTTTTTTATGCGATATAGATATATGGTACACCGTTTCTAATACCTTTAAGTTTTATAACAGTCATCCCAACTTAATCAACATATACTACGATAGTTCTTGGGTAGTTGCATTGGTATATGACATTCTGTATATATGTATTCAAATTTTGAGGACCTTGGTTATTTGTGTTTCAAACAAATAAAATACTTAGGCTATGTTCTTTTCGTCGTCTCTATGATGTATTTCGTTCTGCGTTGCATTACATTATGTCCTTCATTTGTCTCACATTTTGTCTCATTATTCGTGTTATTCTGTTCCGCACCATTCCATTGAAAAAAGGGGACTTTAGATTGATTGATCTAAATAGGACCTTTAATTATCAACTTTTTGTGTTCTTCAAAATTGTATATGATAATGTGTGATTCATAGGGAGTAGTATAAAAGAAATTCAAGTAATCAAGTTTTCCTAAACGTAAAAAGTAATGATAGCACTAGATTTGTCAACATAATTCAAAAGAGGAAAAGATTTCGAACATGAACCAATTAGGGAGAATTATAGCCACCGTCTTTCCCCTATTGCACCAAATTTTACTTTGTTGCGTGCGCTACTACTAGATACTACTACTCACTTCACTTCTACAAAGCCATCAATTATGTCACCGAAACTTTTGCCTTCGTTTGTTCTTTTCCTTGGCCATGACTTGTCCCTCGAGGATTTTTTTTGAGATCTTTGCTTTCCCATAACAAGCAGGCCCATTTATTGCGAGCCCATGTTTCAGCATTTAATTATTCCTTTGACGAAGTGCCTTCTTTGTGGGGCTTCATACCCATAATAGTAAGTGCTACACCTTCATAGGAGTAAATTCTTCTGCTCCAACAGTATTGCCATGTTCTCTTCAACGAAATTGTGCGGAATGGTGATGAATGGAATATAATGAAATAAAACGACTCGTTGTGGATAATGGAAAAAAAATATGAGACAAAATAAAATACAGAATGCGGAACGAAACGTATTGGGAAAAAACGGAACGTATTGAAAAAGAACGAAATGTATGCAACATGAAAATTAAAAGAAATTCCGTATTTGATTTAAGATGATGCACTAAATGATAAATAATGTATGGATTCTTAATTATTGAAGCTTTGACTTTGGGTATGTTATTTTCTACTTATTGGACCTTAATACCCAATCAGTGAAAATCAGTTACGTGACATGACTTTACTAAATCAATGAGAATTAGTGGTAGGACATTACCTAATCTGTGCAAATCAGTGGTAGGACCTTTACCTAATCAGTGAGACGATCCAGTGAAAAATGACAAATCTCTTCTCACAGAATCAGTGCAGGACCTTACTGAATCAGTGGAAATCAGTGGCATGACCTTACCGAATTAGTAGGAATCAGTGGCAAGACCTTACCCAATCAATGGAAATCAATAGCAGAACCTTACTCAATCAGTGAGAATCAGTGGAAAAGAACACACCCTTTGACATAAGCACTTCAGTTCATTTTATTTCACTAATCAATTTATGTGAAACTTATCATTTAAATAATATTTAATTTTTATTTATATTTACGATGGTACATATATCGTTATGAAGATTGAAAGGGTTTTGACGAGTTATAAATTGTTAAAAAATCAAATCAAATTAGTTCAAATTCAATACGGTTGAAAAAGAAAGACCCATATCCAAAATATTTTTCTATTATGTTTGGCACGAACAACTATTTTTTTAATAAAAATTACAGCTTGAAACTTGCAGCTAGTATTTCTCTTTCTTAAATAAGGGTGCGTTTGTTAGAGCTGAACTTACCAGAACTGAACTGAACTGAACTGAACCGAGCACCACTAAATTGTACTGAACTGAATCGAACACCACTGAACTGAACTGAACACCACTGAACTGAATTGGAACATAATAACAACAACAACTATTATTATTATTATTATTATTATTATTATTATTATTATTATTATTATTATTATTATTATTATTATTATTATTATTATTATTATTATTTTGAAATAAATATTTTCTAACTATCCGTTTGGTACTCGAACTGGTGAATAAATACTTTTTAACGTTCTTTTTGGCGGCAAATTTTAATAATAATAATAATAATAATAATAATAATAATAATAATAATAATAATAATAATAATAATAATAATAATAATAATTGAACACCACTGAACTGAACTGATTTGAACATCACTGAACTGAATTGAACAATACTGAACCGGGTACTTATGTATGACCACCCCTGAACTGAACTGAATTGAACTGAACTGAACTAACCGGAAAAGCTCTAAAGAACGCACCCTAATTGTGATTTAGATTCAAAAAGTATGAAATAAACTTAATTTCCAAAAAGAAATAGGCTTTTAACATTTGGAGTGCCAACTTGAAATCATACCTAATTTAATCTCTCCAAACGTAAACGAAACTCTTCAAAATTATTGGTCAAGATTAATATGCTTTTACAGAATCATGTTTGCAAACCATTGGTTCAGGTAATCAAGTAGTTTTGTTTTGTTTTGTTTTGTTTTTTCTTTTCTTTTCTGTTTTTCCTTTTGTATAATTTCCAAGTTTAAACATATCCCATCTGTTAAGTCTAATCACAGTTGAAGATATGATATGATATGGTATACCGGCCACTATGAGAAAGAGGACATAATTTGTCTCCTTGAGATGTTATGTTGCATATAATTGAAGCCAGAAGTAGGTGCACCATCCCCTCACCGCCAAGAACCTCTTTGGTGCTAGCAAATAAGGTACTCTCAACACAAACAGGCTCTTTATTATAATGTTCCAAGTGCAGAAACATGAATTTCGAGAATTATGTCCTTAAATTTTGTGGTTGAAAGAACTCAAGCACATCATAATCATGGCATATGAATATAAAATAATACTCCATACGTTCGAAATTTATCTTCATGTCAAAATTTTTGTGAATTTTTTTGAGAAAATATAAAAATTAACAAGGTAAAATAAAATGGTCATTCTAATGAAAAATAAATTTTTATAATTTTCTTTTAAATACTTATATAATTACAACTATAAATTATCTCGAATAACGTCAAAAATTGCGTGTAAAGATAAATTTGACACAATAAAAAATTTCTTTTATATATAATATATATTATTGTCATACAAAGTTGTGATGACTACGTAGGATATTAAGACAATCAAATAATTTTCCTCTGAACTTAGTGTTTTAGGACATGGCATACAGTAACATGAATCTCTTATAACTCACATATAATTGCAATTTTAGTACCATCTGAACCTTGAGTATGACAAGACTAATAGGATTTGAATCGTCGAAACCCCAGTTTACCCAAAAGTCAAGTAATCAACTTGATCCGAGCTAATATGAACATGACATCAATAAAATTTCGCGTATAGCTTGATCCACCTAACGACCTACATATTTTTGTCCATTCTGAAATGATTTGAAGTTTTGATAATTCATCATCGATCTTGAAAACACCGACTAATTGTTTTAAACATGGAAACAATTATATCAACTATTATTAAAAAAAAAACATTATTTTTATTTGTTTTAATTCAAGTTAAATTCTAATAGAAATTATATGGATATTATCCATTAATGAATTCGCACTATATTAACTACAAGAAAGTGTGTATACATCTAAATATTATGGATGACTAATAAACTAAATGGATATTACATAATACCTGAGTTTTGTTTTCCTAAAATAGATATTACTCGTATTTCTTTATATGTGGTAAGAGTGGAATATTCGACCTGTACTTAAAATAATTCCAGCACACACCATGATGATTAGGTACTAGATTTCAAGGGTGTGATCAAATTAAATGCTGGCAAATAGCATAAGCAGGTAGTGGTAGTGGGATTGCACAATGCCCACAAGTTAATTTGTTGTCCACTTTAGGTGTGACAAGCCACATGAACTGTTTCCCACTCTTTGCTTTTGTCTTCAGAAGCTATACAACCAAAGTAGGTTCAACCCCAATCCCATCTTGCTTTCCATTCTTATCACTCTATATGCTTGCCCAAACTCTGATAAGAATATAATTCATGTATATAGTTGATGAGTGTGTTCTTTAGAGTTTAACTAGTCAATTTTGTTCCGCGGTTTTCAGTTCACTTTAATGGTTTTTGTCAAAATATGAGAGGGGAATGATAATACAGTTTGGATGCTGTATTGATAATTAGGGGAGACCTTATATATAGAGATACAATAGATTTGGAGTACAAGATAGATATAATATAACTCTAGTACATTATACTTTCCTAAATCTATGATATATTATATCACCTATATATAATCTCAAATATATTATTACGATATGACATATATTTTAATTGCATATCTCTAATATTCCATATAGATATTCCATATCTCTAATATTTTATATCTCTAATAGTTTTCAATTCAATTAAGTTAAGTGGTGTTCAAATCAATTTTGAAACATACATTTGGGTGCGTTTGTTAAAGCTTACACTGTCAGTTCAGTTTAGTTCAATTCAGTAATTTCAAATTCAGTTAAATGATATTCAGTTCAATTCAGTGGTGTTGAGTTCAGAAACATACATTTTTGTCTCACATATCAAGTTGTGTTCAATTCAGTTCAATTGTCTCCAGTTCAGTTTAGTAGTGTCCAGTTTAGTGATGTTGAATTCGGTTCAGTTCAGTTCTATCCAGTTCAGCTCTAACAAACGCACCATTTGTTTACATATCAAGTGGTATTCAAGGTGCGTTTGATAGAGCTTATACGGTCAGTTCAGTTCAGTTCAGGTGTTAATTCAGTGATTTCAAATTCAGTTAATTAATGATGTTCAGTTCAGTTCAGTGGTGCTGAGTTGAGAAACATGCTTTTTGTCTCACATATCAAGTTGTGTCCAGTTCAGTTCAGTTGTGTCCAATTCAATTCAGTAGTGTCTAGTTTAGTAATGTTGAATTCAGTTAAGTTCAGTTCAGTTCAGTTCTGGTAAGTTTTTTTTTTTTGGTCTTTGCCAAGGATATCCACCGTCGACCACAGTGACTAATCCTCTCGCCTCAACTGTCAACGCACTAACCGGTAGGAGGCTGGCCAAGGGATTTGCAAGAGTTGGGATTCGAACCCCCAACCACTTGTTTAAGAGATGAAGTGCTGAATCACTACATCAACCCATCTTAGTTCAGTTCTGATAAGTTCAGCTCTAACAAATGCACCCTCAGTTCAGTAATGTGCAATTCATCACAATGGTGTTTATAACATGAGTTCAAAGCTGTTGAATTTAATTCATCAGTCCAATTCTACCCTAAAGAGCACAACCCATAAATTTGTTTCCTTTCTTTCTCACCTTGTCCAACTAGAGATTGAGAAAGAAAATGTATGTGCACTACCCAAATTGGAAGAATCAATGAGAATTTTGTGTTCTATTTGCATTTTTTTTTTTTTGTTGAAGTTCTATTTGCATTTTGAAAAAGATATAAGCATAGTAATAAGAATAGTAGGTACTAAAAGACACGATGGCGAAATTCAACTTTCAAAAAGGCATGTCAATAATAATAATGATAATTGTAGGCCCTAGAAGGCTAGAATGGGATTCATCCGGATCTTTGCTTAACTAGAAAGTTTGATTGCGAGGAGTTTGAGGGCCCTTTTTTGCTTTATTATCTTCCCTCTCTCTCCCTCTCTCTCTCATCAATTCAACGGCAATTAAACAATGGTGTGTCGGCTGTGTGCTCTTTGATGGATGCTAATGATGACGATAATGAGAAATTAGGTCACCAACATTACATGATAAACCTAAATTATGTGTTCTTTCTTTATTAATCATAAATCAACAAGATGATGAGCAATGTGATTGCGGTAATTATCAGTTATCACTAGTACTAATCTTTAGCCCTCAAATAATATGCTAAAAAAAGGCCTCGTCAATGTATGTGTGTAAGTGCACTTTCCACAAGTTAATACCACTATGGTATGGTACCATTCATGCTTATTCCCAAAAGAATATGCCTACCTCGTTTTACTTTGGATAAATTGTATCCGATTCTATTACAATAATTGTTGACCAAACGTTTAATGCCATCCTTAATAATTATCTTGAACTAACCATTATATATATTGCGTATGTAGATGTCGCCTAATCATATCATAATATGATATATTAGAGGCATATTCTAATAGTATTGGACGCGTCTACCTAAGCGAACCTTTTTAAAAAAAAATAATAATAAATCATGAATAGAATTTAGGAAAGAGAGAATATTTAAAGTTATGGCAGTAAATTATTGAAAATTATGAAACATTAAGAGCAATATAACCTTTGTTTCATGTTTCAAAAAATCAAATATCTTACACCGTACAAATGAAAAGAGCGTGAAACGCACTTTAAAACAAGAACCATTTTGTCATATATGTTATGCATTGGCATTTTACAGGAGCATATGGAGCGTCAATAGATCATAATCATAATATTAATCATAATATCCGAAGGCTTTTTCTGGCAATATAGGATGCGTACACCTAAACAAGTTCTTTGGAGCTATGTCACCTCAGAGATCCTTTTTAATTGTTTGAAAAATGGCAACTAATGCCAAGTAAAAAGATGGAGATCTTTTGGTATCGACTAAGGCTCTATTTGATTCACCTTAATTTTACTTAAATTCATTTAAGTTAAGTTCAGTTTATGTGTAACTTATAACTCATATAATTTTTTATTCCGAAATAATTTCATGATGATAATTATGTCATCGGAAAGATCTCAAAACATATTTCAAATGAGTCCAATATTGACTATGTTTGGACGAATTTTAAATAGTTAATGGTTAAGTTTAAAAAATCAATTCAGTTCAGTTCATATCAGTTTTATTCAAGTATGAATCAAACGGAGCCTAAATGGAAAACTTCATAATTTTACAGTACTCACACCTATCGATCATGCGTTATACAGTATATGCTCTGTAGATCCTTGAGCAAGTGATATAAAATATGCATCCAATATTTCGATCAATGACTTATGGCCATTTGCATCTGTGAATACTATAAGGATTCCTTTACTTGCCATATTTTTCTTTTTCTGTTAACTTATGCAAATGAGTTTTTTTATTTTGTTTTATTTATTTTAAGAGCTAAAAGGAGTTAACTTTTGAGATAACTTATAAGCCCCATATAATGGAGGTTAATAATAATAGAAGTTATGAAAGAGAGAATATTAGAGTTATAGCAGTAAATCATTTGAGACATTAAGTAAAGAAGCGAAATCCTCTCTCTCCTTTTTCTCTCCTTTCAAAACCCTAGCTTTACTCTTTTGCCTCTTCTCATCTTTCATTATAGTTTCAGGCCGGGAGGACTGATTTAGGTCATTCCCGGCCTGTATTTGATGTTTTTCATCTAGTTTGACTCTAATTTCTACTCTTTTTCGCTGTAGGTGGAATAAATTTCTCTCCCTTTGTGGAGTTCATTGGTATTTTCATTTCTTCCTCTTTGTAAGATTCTCTTTTCGCCGATGGTGCGATATTTATTTTATAGGTTCAATATGATTTTGGGGACCGGATATACATACAACCGATGGTATCAAACAAAGTTTTGTAGGCAAGTGATTGCTTTGCTCGCGGTAAAGATCTCCACTTCCGTCAAAGATGAAGATACATCAAAGGAAGCACATGGTTACTATGCATGTTGGGAGTCGCACCGAGGTGTCCTTGTCAATTGTCTTGTTAGCAAAAATTGTGTTGTTATTGTTGATTTAGTATATTCTAGGGTTATTTTAATTGTAGATGCCGTATGGCTTTTCAATTAATGAAAATTTCCTATTCCCCTCTCAAAAAAAAAATAATAACAATTTGAGACATTAAGAGGCGTATAATTTTTATGTTATGCTTCAAAAATTCAAACAACTTACACCAATGAAAAAACGCGATATATTTCAATGACAACATTGGGTTATGTCACTTAACCGAGTCACTTAGGCTTTGTTTGTTTCACCTGGAAAACACTGAACTAAACTGAATTGATTTTTTAATTGGACTGAATTCAGGAGGAGGCTATGTATAGTACTAACTCAGATACTAATGTAGCTCTGAATAACTTGGTTACGCATTAACTTATTATCTATATATTGCTCTGATTCCTACCCAAAAGAAAAGATTTTTTTACTTGACTGTTAACCACTTAAAATTCGTCCAAACATATTCAAAATTGGACTCATTTGAAAGTATGATTTGAGATCTTTCCGATGACATAGTTATCATCATGAATTTTTTTCAGAATAAAAAGTTCTCTAAGCAACAAAGTTACACATAAACTGAACTGATTTGAATTAAACTAGACTGAATTGGACCTAATTTAAGTTGAGTCCAACAAAGCCTCAGAGACTCACCACCTAAGCACGCATATAAAATCCTAAAATAAAATAATATTTTAAAAGTTAAATTTCAATAAGAGAACATAAGACAAAAATATAGTCACCATATTTTTTGTCTCTAAATACTAAATAGGAAATTATATTCCCATGGCCATATTCTTTATAATAATTAACGTAACACATTCATGGGAGAAAAAGCGCATTCAAAAATAAAAGAGGAAGAAAAAATTTTCACGACAACATAATGCTACTCTCTCCCATTGTAAAGCAACATCCTAATTTTAAGTGAAAATAACAAGAAAAATAAGCTAGGTATATGTTCAGTTTTACTCATTTTAATAGGGATTTGTCAATTTACTAATAAAATACGTTGACTTTTAATGATAGATGAAACAACATCAACTACCTCTAAAAAAGTAGAAAATAAAATCTTCTTTTGAATTTTGTAGAATCACACTACACCACCACCAACACAACCCAGCCCCCCTCCCAAAAAAAATTAAAATAAAAAAAGAAGATAAAAAACGTGATAAACAAAGAGTTTGAGATGACGAATGAATACTAAAAAAGAAATGTTATGTTCATTTAAAAAGGTATTTTGAGTTTATATAGTAAAAATTAAAAAAATAAATTAATTAAAGTTTGTGATAAGAGTTAGAATTGTTCCATGTGCCCCATATAATGCATAGTAATTCTATTATATAGCATTAATGATATTAGAATGTTTATATTAATGCTTATTCATGCATTACCAAATAATTTTTCATAAGTGACAATTATACTTATGATTTTCGATCGATATGATTGATTACCATGTTAAATTGACCATAAATCGTGTAGCTCACGAACATACACCTGCTATATATATAAAGGAGGTATTTTGTGACCCCATCAGACGCGTCCACCTTATCGAATCATTTAAGATTAGAATTAAAAGTGTCACCTATGCGAGCCACTAAGCTTAATAAATAAAAAATAATAATTAAGATATATTAGGTGAAAAGAATAAATTATAATTATAAGTTACAAAATTCAGGAGGTATTTTCTGGTGTTATTAAGTTGTAATATGAGGTATTTTGTAGTTTTGCAGGTGAAAAGAACAAACCCTAAGGCCATGTTCTTTTTAACGAAATTGTGTAAAACAGAACGGAACATAACAAAATAAAATGCCACGAAAGATAACGGAACAAAATCGCATAATGGACACAGAACGTGAGAAAAAAGTAAAATACAAAATGAGATGCGGTTCAGATTGAAAATGAACGATTCAGATTAACTTTATATACAACACTAATTCCACTAAATAGTATATACAAGTATAAAACTAATATCACCTCAAGAAAAAAACTAATATACAAATAAATAAATAATTATGTTATTTTGATAAATTATTTCAAAATTATGAAGAACTACTTAGCCTCCGGCTAGAAAGCATATCGCCACATAACCGAACATGTAATGATGTAAAGTTCACAATAATAAAGTTTATGATAATAGAAGAGCTTGACTTATAAGTTTTAGAGTTTTAACAAAGTTTCATAATCCATAGAGCATCACATAAGAGAAAAAATATTACTTAAAATGTTCTAAACAAATAATGACAAATATATAAGAAAAACAAAGAGATTGTGCATTTGACTGAAAATATTGAATGTAAGTTTTTCACTAAATCTTGCAATGCACAAGATTACCTTCATGTCCAACACGAATCCAAACTACATACCAAAGTGAAATTGTCAATATATACTTCCATCCTCGATATCATTTACTAACATTAGATGAGTATATTTATTTTAAAATATAAACACATAACTCGTGCAACGCACGGATTTCATATCTAGTTTGATTAGAAAGTATTTGGAATATGTTCCCTTGTTGTACCTTTAACGATGTGTTCTTTAAAGATTACTCGGGGTGCGTTTGTTAGAGCTTACACGGTCACTTCAGTTCAGTTTAGTTCAGCGCATGTGTCAATTCAGTGATTTTACTTTTCAGTTAAATGATGTTTAGTTCAGTTCAATAGTGGTGAGTTCAGAAACATACTTTTTTTATCTCACATATGTCAAGTTGTATTCAATTCAATTCAGCTGTATCCTGTTCAGTTCAGGAGTGTCCAATTTAGTGATGTTGAATTCAGTTCAGTTCTGGTAAGTTCAACTCTAACAAACGCACCCTCGGTCAGGGTGCGTTTTCTAGAGCTTACACGGTCAGTTCAGTTCAATTTAGTTCAGCGATTTCAAATTCAGTTAAATGAGGTTCAGTTCATTTCAGTAGGTGATGAGTTCAGAAATATACTTTTTGTCTCACATATCAAGTTGTGTTCAATTTAGTTCAATTGTGTCAATTCAGTTCGGTAGTATCCAGTTTAGTGATGTTGAATTTAGTTCAGTTCTGGTAAGTTCAGCTCTAACAAACGCACCCTGAACTGAACTGTACTGAATTAAGCATCACTAAACTGGATACTACCGAACTGAACAAGACACAACTGAATTGAATTGAACAAAGTTTGATATGTGAGACAAAAAGTATGTTTCTAAACTCAGCACCATTGAACTGAACTCGACATCATTTAACTGAATTTGAAATCACTGAATTGATACCTGAACTAAACTGAACTAAACTCATCAGTGGTTTTTGTTTCAGTTTAGTGGTATCCAATTCAATTTCATATTTTTCTTTTCTCTTACATATTAATATTTTGTTTAACGGTGTTCGATTAAGTCTAGTGGTGCTTAGATCACTATAATAATGTTCAATTAAATTCAGCGATATTAAAAAACACGCTCTAAAGTTCTAAGTTCGTTTGCACTGGCCTAATAGGCTAGCTAAAAAACAAGCTATTATGTCAAATCCCCATGAATTTCTTTCATGAATGATTAATATGGGTGGGGATAAATAATGAATTGCTTCAAGAACCTTGCCTTACAAGGATAAGATGCGCGTTGAAGGAATTAAAATTCTAAAAATCTAGAAAAAGAATAATTAGGAAATGGCGTGCATGCGGAGGATGATGATTGTTGGGGGGGGGGGGGGGGAATATGATTATATGTAGGGGTAGGTATTGTTCCAACTTTATGAGGCCATCAAACAATTATTGACTAAAACTTGTTGTCGAATCAGCATGTCATCGACACACCCCATCGGATAATAATACACCGTACCAAGCAGGCGTATGTAACACCACCAAGATTATGAACAAATCTCTACTTAATTGTTTTGACTTTTCCAATTGCATAATTACAAAATCCGCATTATTAGATCAAAAAACGCTACTACTCGTAGCTATTGTAGATCTCCTCCGCAAAACTTCTACGGACTATATTTCTAGCTAGAGCTGTTAAAGGTAAGAACACGACTTGAAGTTAGTGAGAGAAATCCAAACATGACATAACACGATCACGGATAATTTGAATTTAACACGATTATCACTAATATGTATTTTGAGACCGACACAAAATCAATATGAAATCAAATACGACACGATAACCTAATACGACTTGTTTAACAACTCTATTTCTATCTAGTATTCCTGAATCCTTTACATTTTAATATAATTATTCGAAGTCCATCAAGTAGGCAATCAAATTGGATCGGGAAAGACTTTTACCTTGGATTTGAAAACAAATCAACCACAAGACCAATTTGAATCATTGGTTATTTTGTTGTACTAACCAAATTTAATAATAAATAAATAATTTAAAATCTAATGGGTCAAATTTATAAGATAGTGAGAGACGAGATATACCATTTATCTTGACCATTAGTACTAGAATGTAATCTAATAGCTAGTTGATTTTCAAATTCGTCCCTTCCATACTATATAGTTCGACTTGAATTGAATTTCAATACTCGCTTACATATATTTCGTATATATCACCAATGACGAAAGCCAATATAAAGCCAATATAACTGAAGATAACTCCAATCCATCCATAAGAAGATGAAGTTGTGTTATCAGTCCACAAGCACATGATATTAGACTAATCAATAAATACCGACTTTTGAAAGTTTCTAACAACAATTCTAAAATAAATAATCATTATTGATGGATTTGAAAATTATTAATTTTGGGTCGTATATTGCTTTCATCCCCTTGGAAATTATCGATCGTGTCTTCTGAGGGTCGTACCAAGAGGCAATAAGTAGATAGATAGATTGCGCGCCAATTGACTTTGACATTTGGGATTAGTCAAAGGATGCACCTTCGTAGTAATGAATAATGATTGTCATAGACACTAGTCCAATACGGCCTTAAACAATTTGCTTAATAAAATTCTAATCTAATCTAATCATTAGTATTCCTTAACAAACCAATTTTTCTATATTTCTGACTTTTTCCGTCGCGTTGCCAAAAGACTAATTAAGATCATCTGTTACATTCTATGTACCGTACCCTATTCCAACTATATTCGGACACAGTTTCTAATTTTACACCCTTATTACAGAATATATATCCTAGTGAGAATTCAACTCATCGTCTTTGTAATAAAATTCCACCCTACAATTAACTATACCACTTGTTCAAGACGTGTGAATTCAATTTGGTTAGTAAATGATTCTTGAATCTTCGTCGTCCTCTAGTCATGACACGAATCTATAGTATAGGAAAAATTGTATGTAGAAGAAAAAAATACAATAAAATCACAAACAAATAAAAGACACGTACGACACGAGTGACACAAATGGAAGCTAGCTAACGATGACACGTGTGGTACAGTGAGAGGTAATAGTTTCCAAGTGGTGTGGGGAGATGAAGGGAGAGAGAGAGAAACAAAGAGGAATGGTAATGAGACATAGAGACCCCACCAATGATTTGGTATGATGGGCATTTGATTCTTGGGAGAGAAGAATGAAGATGGCTCGCAGGTGATTATGGAGCGTAGAAGTTGGCAATGATAGATGAAAGCTCATCAGAATATAATAACAATAACAATAATAACAACAAATAAATACCAATGTAGATAAGGGGGTTCCCCACCCAACCGCCAGCCGACCATATTGCTTATCCAATTTTTATTTGTTTTTCTACCTTTTCGTATTAGGAGAATATAAAATTTGTATAAGATTTTATCATAATTTTTGATAAATAAGACTATTTAGTTTGTAGTAAAGTAGTGAACACCGTTTTTAATAAGTTAATCTTACATTTTTAAATATGAATCTAGCTCGGTGTACAATACAATGACTCGGTGAGTTGGTCTAATACAATAGTGTGGTACATAACTATGAAAATATTGGTGATCACAGAAATGATCAACAATCATCATCATGATTTTATATAAGAACTGTTACTTTCTGTTGGCGTGGGTCATAGGCTTCTACTCTTTCAGTTAGTGGATGTGTCCTAATGTGATTGGATGATATATATGTTTTTTTTTTTCTTTTTGAGGGGTGTATATACAATAGCGCATTTAAAGAATTTAGTCAAATGATTATTGCTAATGCAAAATTGCAAATCTTATACCCACGCTTTATACTTTATTATTAAGCGGATAATAGTTTTAAACTGTACTAGATTGTGCTTATCATTGGAAATACATTTAACTAATTGTACTGTGGTCCAATCATTTGTCTCGTCTGAGAATAATTAGTTGGTGTTGATTTGTTGGCCACTCAAATTAATGGGTTTTTATTAAATAGTATTTTTATCTTGAATACAAAAATGTTCTCCATACCAGCCTCCATTTGCTCATTCTGCTGATTGCTGAAAATTTCAAAAGAGGTCTTATTTTACTATTAAAAAAAATCATTATATTATGAAAATAAAACAAAATTTGATACATGTTTAGTGGGATTTAAACTTTCACGCATAATACAATTTTGTTGTAACTTTTCAATAAGACGATGATTATTTTTTGAAAAAAGATGTTACTTTCAAGCGTCTAACCATAAGACACTCTTACACAAGAGTTACCTGCTCTAAGAAAGTTTCCCATCTTCCCCAATAAGCTAAAGCTAGTAGAGAAAAAGAAAATCAAAAGAATATGAGTGTAAACAGGAACAGATGGAACATAACGGATGGCTTTATTGATGATCACTACTATTCGTTTATGAGAGGAGAGACATTAAAAAGGGGGATGAAGACAGAGAAGCGTCATCAAGGCACCGACTGATGCTGGGGAATTAAAGCAAAGGCCAATTATAAGGCAAGCAGATATCAGATCAGAGCATATACATACTATTTCTGATTTCTTTTTCAACTTTGCACCATACTATTGTGAACATATGAACATGAAACTGGCTTTTTTCAAAATGTAGAATTATGCTTTTGGTTTAAAAAGTCTGAACACTACATCATCATAACCATTAACCACCCGCCTTCACCATTCAAATCTCAACTTCCTCTATGTCAACACCCCACTATGGTGACTGGCTTCCCACCACCCAGAGAGGAGAGAGAGAGAGAGAGAGACAAAGAGGGCCACTGCCCACATGAAGATGGATTCAATGATTAGTTATAAAAGAGGTGTTGGAAGGACATGTTCATATGACGTACAAACATTTGGACCCATTTTTTTGACCTGGTGGGTGGGTGTAAGGTGCATTATCACGTATCATGAATACAAACTCACCTACAATAGTACATGTACCTCTTACAAATGTACGCCTTGTGCTGTTGTGCACTTCTAGTTATCCGTATTCAGGTCAAGAAGAGTAGGGATGTGCTCTTTTTTTAACTGATTGGGTATTATTGAATCAGTAAAAATTAGTGACAGGACTATATATAATGAATTACTGGAATCAATGCATGAGCTCACCGAATCAGCGAGAATGAGTGACATGACCAAACAGAACCAGTGTCATATTCTTACTGAATCAATATTGGGAAGACCTTACTGATTAAGTGGAGATAAATGGAAACGAACACATCACTACTCACAGAATTAGTGGGAATCAATGGCAGGACTTTACTGAATCAGTGAAAATAATAAGTAGCATGACCTTATTGAATAAGTGAGATTCAATAACACCACCTTACTGACTCGGTAAAAATAAGTGGGGGGCCTTACGGAATCAGCCGGAATCAGTAAATTAAGGACTTTACCGATTTAGTGGAGATCAGTGGGGGAAAAAAAACATCTATACTCACAAAATCAGTGATATATGAAAATAGTATATTCGGCACATCAGAATAATATATTTGAGATATAGGTCATGACAGTCAATCCTGACCCCCTAATTACTCTAACTTAAAAGTCTTCTATTATGGGCCCGAATTGTCATTTCGAGTACGTAAGTCAGCCACGCTTCACATCCAAAAGAGGCATTCGCGTACGCATGAGTGTTAAAGTAAGTGAGAATTAGAGTTCCACATAGGAATATCTGAGGGAGAATCAACATATAAGTTAAGTGAGCTGATTATCAAAAGGGGGGAAAAAAAGAAGAAAAAGAACAAGTGGGATACTTCTTCTATTCAATTGCGTTTAGAATGGATCATCACTTGACTTGTATGGGTCTTACCCCCCTCCATAGGCCTTGTCCAGGCCCATTGGATATTTAATACCATGTATGAGCATTGAGCACGGTCCAAAGCCATCTTTGCTTGGACTATATCACTTTTATCACCAATTTAAAAACAAATATATTTCTTCATTTGGGGTTGTAAAATTTTTGAAGTTATGGCAATAGTATGGGCAGCAAGGCCCAAGGAACTGCTTCAGACTTAAAGTTTGATCACATGGCGATGGACTGATGGGTTCTCAAAAACCTTGGTGGCATGTGTGTGGTGTTTGTTATGCTTTGGGCAAACATGTTCATATGCTGGTGACATCCTTCCCACGCTCAGGGCACATGGTATATAAGCATGTCATTGGCCCGGCCATTTCAACATCCTCGATGGGCCTGTTCACATAAGCACTAACATTTGACGCATGGAGGAACAAAGGGGCACAATCTGTTGGCCAATATAATAATTTGTGTTGCTTACGAAACAGTATTACATAATACTCCCTCCGTTCTATAATGATCTTTGCATTTTTTTTCTTCTGATTGGTCTATTTTATTGTACACTTCCATAGGTCTAATGTTGTATCAACACATAGTTTTGTCAAGTGAACTTTATCATCAGGTTTTGAAGGGTCTATCACACCTGATGTTAAGCCTACTTGGATACTATTGCCTTATATTATTTAGTTTTCGTTGCAGTGAAGTTGTTTATTTAGCGAAAAAAGTCAAGTTGTTTATGATGGAGTAGATCGTATCGTTACCTTTTGGTATAAAATTGTCAGTATCTCCCGGTTAAAAAAGGTCTTGTGTGATAAAAATAATATGTCTTCTATCGGACAAATCTATCTCATGAGACATAGGAAGGAGAAAAGAGAGAGGAAGAGAGTTTGAGGAAAAAAATGTGAAATGTCCTATCACATATATCTACCCTATTATAAATTTTTGTGCCCGTGAATGAGAATGGACTTTGATCCTATCTTTGGGCTAATATTTAATAATTAATATCGTTAAAGCCCAAACTTACTTATTGATTAGGTCCAAAATTGCTGACCCCAAGATTTGTCTCCAACCCACCCTTTTAAAAGAAAACTAGAGTGGCCCAAATTAAACCAGTGCTCCAGTGCTTTGGGCCTCAGTTTCGTACTAGAGTAGTTGCTGTCAGAGTGGCTAGTTTTTACTATTGCTTTAGAAACAATTCAAGTTTTTACTTAACTTGTAAGGTACAACAACCTCCAAAGATAAATGATGAATGAAAATATCTGAAAGGCATTGTAAATTTGTAATCAAGGTAAATGAAATGATTCGTCAGCATACATTGGTAATTTTAATGGTAGGATACCCACACCCTTAATTTTAAGGTTGGGATTCAGTGTTCATTACTCTCAATTATAGGATTGAGGGTATTATTTGTGTGTTTTGGGTCCATGATCCTTGCCCCTCCCCCATGGTATAAAAAGAGGTAAATGAAATGAGTGAGTGTGTGTTTGACACTCCTCGGATTGAGGATTGAGGCCTTATTTGGTTCAATCCTCTCAACTTAAATAGGGAAGTTGAAATACCTTGGAACTCTAACTTCCTATGTAAGTCTCAAATCCATGGAAAAATATTAGTTTGGTTCACAACATGCACTTCCTTGGAAGTAGATATAGAATGACCATTTAACCCAATTCACAGGCAATCAATAATAAACTTCAATGGGAAAAAAAGTAATTTGATTTAATTAACCGCGAAAGTAGCAAATAGCCCCAAGACTTATAAACCATGTGTAATTAAACCCCTTTACCTTTTCAAGTACCAATTAATCCCCACATCTTATTTTAAGTGTACGATTAAACTCTCCCCCTAATTTTTCGGCCAAAACATTACCGGAATTATGACGTGACCCCGCTAAAGTTCACTCTTTTTTCTTTTGTTTTATAATCGTGTATATGATTATACTTACGAGGACAAAATTAAAGAACTCATCGGTAATAAAAATACTGGTGGATGCTACAAAAAAAAAAATTCAATTTTCTCAAACTTCTATAACACACATGAATTCAACAAGGGCATGAATTGTCAAAATAAGCACATAAAAAATCGGTGAATCCTCAGTAATTCAAGCAAACCAATGCAAAAAAGGTATTTGGGAGTTATTTTATCACAAGAGCTGCAGATAAAAAATGTGTTAGTGCACCACTGACTTTAGACAATCAGTTGCCACCAATGTGAAAGATATAATGTATAATACTAAGGTACCAGTGACGACATGTTTTTTGTTTATAAAGAATAATGCTGAAATGTATTTGGGGAACAAGAAAAAAAAATTAAGTTTAGTGGTGCCACATCATAATTCCGGTGACGTTTTGGCCGGAAAATTGAGAGAAAAGCTTAATTGTACACTTAAAAGAAGATGTGGGCGTTAATTGGTACTTGAAAAAGTAAAAGGGCTTAATTGCACATGGTTTATAAGTCTTGGAGGCTATTTGCTACTTTCGCCTTTAATTAATATGGGAAGTTGGACTTACCTATCCCCCCTAGGTAAGTAACTTCCCATGCTTCATGGAAAGTTCAAATTCCATGTAACTTCAACTTTCATAGAAATAGGTGAACCAAACCATGTAATTTGTTTTTCTTCCAAGGAAGTTGAAGTTCCTTTATTAGCTTACACCCAACTAAACATGACCTGAGTAGTCCTATCTACTTCTTCTAAGTTTCTTCGAGTTGAATAGAATTGAAACTGAACCTATCAAACTTAACAAAATTGAATCGGAAATGAAATTGAATAGATTAGAATTGAACGTCTAAAATGTAAGGTTGTGTTGCGTCTAAAGTCTAAGGGTGTGCTCTTTTCCACTTATTGGACGTTACTCAATCAGTGAAAATAAGTGGCAAGATCTTACCCAATTACTGGGAATCAGTGGCAAGACCTTATCCAATCAGTGAGAATCAGTGGCAGGATATTACTCAATCAGTGGAAATCAGTAGCAAACTCACATTTCTACTCACAGAATCAGTGGTAGGACCTTACTGAATCAGTGAGAATTAGTGGAAGAACCATACCGAATCAGTGGAAATCAATGGCAGGATTTTACCCAGTGAGTGGAAATTAGTGGCAAAACCTCACCCAATCAGTGAGAATCAGTGGATATAAGTGAGAATCAGTGAATATAAGTGTAAAAGAACACACGCTAACTATGGGTGTGATTTATTTCTCCAAAGTTCAAGGAAACAAAAACTGAAATTCTGTTTCCGAGATAGAATTCTCTCAAGATGCACTTGTGTTTTGTTGGTAGTTGATTCCCAACATTTCACCAACTGATACGTACAGTACAGTACACTTTCAGTCCACTCCACTCTCCATAAAAACTCAGCAAACAAAACAAATGCTTATACTTTCCCAAACTCGCCGGACAAATCAATCATAACAAAATGTCACCGGCAATAACCTCACCTTTCTCTCTCCTCCTCAGCTTAATCCTACTCCCTCGCTTATTTCTCTGTCAATCAGCTCCCCAATTTCTGGGAAAATATGCCAGAAAACCCAACAAATTATCACAGCAAAAATACAAGTATGAAACTCGGTACATAACACAGAGACTCGATCACTTTAGCTTCATCGATGAAGGGACTTTCTCTCAGAGATATCTCATTAATACTGATCATTGGGTGGGTCCTAAGCGCATGGGTCCCATCTTCATGTATTGTGGCAATGAGGGTGATATTGAATGGTTTGCTTCTAATTCTGGGTTTCTTTGGGATATTGCTCCTCGCTTTGGCGCTATGCTTCTTTTCCCTGAAGTAATAACCTCTCTCTCTCTCTCTCTCTCTCCTCTCTCTCTCTCTCTCTCTCTCTCTCTCTCTCTCTCTCTCTCTCTCTCTCTCTCTTATGATTTTGAGGATTTACTTTTAATTTTTCATGTTTTACAATTATATTGTGGAGTAGTTGATGAAATTCATTAATGCTCTTCTGGGTGTGTTTAAGTTCCCTCTACCAAATTGGGTTTGGTCTGTTGAGTTATCTTTTGTGTTAATTTTGTGCTGATTCATGTAAAGTTGAATACTATGGGGTACTATTAAAATACTGACACTGCTTTCAAAAGAGGAAGGTTAAAGTTCGAAGCTTTTTGAAAATTTATGCTCATTTTGGGATGAGGGTTCATTGTGTATGGAACTTGATCTTATAGTGGTTTGTTAATGTACCACAAATCAATGTTATGTCATTTTGTTTCCCGGGAGTATTTGCCGTATTGGGTAGTATGTATTATGTATGTATGGGAATAGTCTTCCTCAGGTCAAAGCTAGTTCTTGATTTCATCTTATATACTCTATTTCCCAAAGAACATATATTGGTTGGAATTTGGATGCATAGCATGGCTGATTAAGGCTGATCACTGATCATTTCTCGGAATATCCTTTTGAGCAGCATCGGTATTATGGGGAATCTATGCCTCATGGAAGCAAAGAAGAGGCTTATAGAAATGCTACTACCTTAGGTTACCTGACAGCAGAGCAAGCAATTGCTGATTTTTCAGTGTTGATCACGAAATTGAAGCGGAATATGTCTGCTGAGGATTGTCCTGTTGTATTGTTTGGTGGATCTTATGGTGGCAGTAAGATGCTGATCCCTTTCTGTTTTTGATTTCGTACGCGGTGCATGTTTGTAGTTGGAACTTCAAGTTACAAGTTTGCCGTGTAGCCTATGCAAACAATTTTGGGCATTTCTAATTCTTGACTTTGTTGAACGAAATAGTGTTAGCTGCGTGGATGAGGCTCAAGTATCCGCATCTTACAGTTGGTGCGCTTGCTTCTTCTGCACCAATTCTTCAGTTTGAAGATATTGTGCCACCTGAAACATTTTATAACCTAGTCTCCAATGATTTCAGAGTCTGTACCTTTCTATCCTTCTCTTCTGAATATAGAGTATCAATCAAGACCTCTATGTTCTCATCATATAGTGTATTTTGTGTATAGCGTGAAAGTACCAGCTGCTTCAGCACGATCAAGGAGTCCTGGGATGAGTTAGAGTCTGAGGGTCAGAATGCATATGGCCTTAACCAGCTCACCAAAAAGTTCCGTCTCTGCAGGTAATGCCATTAACATTTTATAGGTGTGTTTATGTTGGCACAATGTTTGTGAATATATTTTTAGTTGTTTGATTGTCAGAATCCAATGCTTCAAATCTGGGCAGGGAATTAACAAGCACTGGAGCTCTTTCTGACTGGTTATCATCAGCTTATAGCTATTTGGCAATGGTGGACTACCCATATCCTTCGGATTTCTTGATGCCTTTGCCTGGACATCCAATCAAAGAGGTTTCAGTTTTTCTTTTGTTTCTTTCCTCCTATGCTTGGTTTTGTTTTAGGAATCTTTTGAGTTTCTTTGTGAATATTATTTCATTAGCTTCATGTAGTAGGCTACTTAAATCTAAGCTCCTGATTTATAATTACTTGATTTTCAATTGCCTTTAAACGTCCCTCACTTAACGATGTAGTATGTGGATATAGACAATGGGTAAAAGCTCCCTTCCTCTTCATGTTGATTGTCGTCTTTCAGTGTCTCTTCTGAAATCATTTCTGTCTGTGGTGGCAATTCGTAACATTTACTTACCCTGTTTTTTTGCTATTCAACATTTACATACCTAGTATCTTAGCGTTAATGGTTTTATCGACACTCAGAGTGTGTTCTTTTCAACTGAAAACTACAGAGCATACCTGATCTGGACTGAACGGAAAACTTTCCGGGGAAGGTGAAAAGATCATAGCCTCAGCCTATATGTAGTACTAATTTTATGCAAAGTTGGTCTGTTATTACTGCTACTTCGGGAGAGAAGTGTTTTTTTTTTTTTTGAGATGTTGATGGACAAGATAGCATATCGGCATATTCGGCAAACTGACACTCAGCTAGAAAAATTTATCTTTGGCATTATTATGCAGCGCTTTTTTTTTTATCTTCTTTTTTATGTTCTGTATTTGCTTGGTGGATTGTGAAATTTATGCACATTACGCAATTAACAACTTTTCCAACTTTCCATGGATTTCTGGAGTGATATAATATCCAAATTTAAAGAAGTTTGTGTTAGTACAAAATTATTGGATATAAATAAACAAGAGGAACTTGGATATGACTTCTAGGCATGTACAAGTATACTTTCCTGAAAGTTTAGTTTCGACCCTCTAGGAAGCGACCGGGTTACACGAAATAATTTTCGAGATACAAAGAAGTCACAGTGTTCGCCCCACAATCATACTCCACTAATGCGTTTGCGTTGTTGATATTTGTCTTAACCAAGATGATAAATCATCATCTATAATGTCCATGGTATGTCATCATGAAAGAGATCGAATCTCTATCATGTATCATGAACTACCAACAAAGAAGATGATCTTTCTTCTTTTCCTAGCGAAGAAGCCAGCCAAGGAGAATAGACTATTTCTCCTTGTACTTTATTAGCCAAAACGTGCACTACATATAGACATAGTGTATGGGTGGTTAATGGAAGTTAATTATTTAATGATAAAACATCATAACCAATTATTGGATAACTATATTATCCAAATCAGCAACTTTTCCAATTGCTAACCGCCATTAACTTCACATAAAAACCCCCTTACTCTAAAAATGTTTCAACAGTTTGTGATCATCATATGTTGGCACCTCTCCTACTTAGTGCTAGCAAACTAGTTAGGGGTAATTCCGAAGGTAACCTGGTTTGCAACTGAGTAGTGAGTACATACAGCAAATTGCTATGTAGTTTCAGAAAAAGCTATGAGCCATCAGTAAACCAATCTATAAGCTGTTTTGTTAGTGTCTTCCTTTCAAGGACTAAAATGAAGAGTTTGACCAAGCTTTTTACAGACTTAGTTTTGGTTGATAAGAATTTTTCTTGTTTCCCCTCATCTTTGTCATCCTGTATGGAGTGTTCCCGTAATTCAGAATTTATTTTTTGCATTTCAGGTTTGCAAAAGGATAGATGGTGCTCCTGTTGGTACTAGTGTTCTTGAGCGCATATACTATGGTGTAAATGTTTATTACAACTATACTGGAGCTGTTGACTGCTTTGACCTGGATGATGATCCCCATGGAATGAGTGGTTGGCAATGGCAGGTGCTGAATCTTGTCCTGGTGCTCTATTGGTGTTAGGAAAAAATAGAATAAAATTTACTGTTACAAACTTTAAAGATCCATATACTTCAAAATCAACAAAATATAGTCAGTGATGTGCTTTTTATTATATAGGCATGCACGGAAATGGTGATGCCAATGTCAAGCAACCCCGAGAAAAGCATGTTTCCAACATTTACTTATAACTACACGTATGAGAAAGAGCGTTGCAGGAGTTCATATGGAGTGACACCTAGGGCCAGATGGATAACCACAGTATTTGGCGGACATGTAAGGAACATTATGGTTTGCTCATGCTTATTTGATGTCATGGAACTTGACATAATAATTAGTTTTTTTATTTTTTTGTTTTTAGTTATCTCAATGGTATATGCTTACAGTATTTATTACGTTCACACCTAGAAAATGATTTCACCAAAGAGATACTTTCCTTTTGTATGGTCAACTTTGTTCAAGCTTATACTATGACGTAGTTTATGTAGAAGCCTGCAGTGATCATATACTGATTATGTTGATGACGTGCTGACGTCGCTTTGTGCGTTACCACTTCTCATTCATATTTTCTTCATTCCATAAGGAGGGAGGGAAGGGGGTTACCTTTATTATTTATTTATTTATTTCTAGTTTTGTCAATAAGTAGCATGGTTCCAAGGCTCTTTGAACTTTCCCCAGCAGGTGTTTTGTTTTTGGTGATATTGCGAGCTTGTTCCTTGTCAGCTACCACCTGATATACCAAGTTATTCCCTTGCTTCATGGCTTTATTCCTTCGTGAGCTTTGGTGCAGCAGGCAATGTAATGCCATACAAGTTAGGCGCAATGGGCCAATATTTGTAAAGTGTGGTAAGCTACCTATCACCAGGGGGGTGGAGGAGAATTGTCAAGTCTTTGCAAGAGATTTTCCTAAGCTTGCAATGGACACCTTCCCTGAAGCAGCACAATTGATACTAGCCACATTCCACTGTGAAAACTGCTAAATGGGTTAAACAAAAACTGCTAGTCATTTGAGTTTCCTTTGACTGGCTAAGTTCCCTTACTAATACTTATCAGACGATATGCTGATAAATTTAAGGCATGTCAGCTTTCCCATGGATTGTTTTGGTGATTGGTTCCTGAGCTTTGACTGATGCTTTTGTGTACATTGTGATTGTGAAGGATTTTAAGAGCACTGTGAAAGGATTTGGGAGTAACATAATATTTGCAAATGGATTATTGGATCCCTGGAGTGGTGGCAGGTAAATCCATTGTATAGTTGTTTTATACACAAATTTGTGGACTTTTAATTGGTTCTGATGGTTGTTATCTGAAACCTTACACAGTGTTCTGCAAAACATCTCAGATTCTGTCGTTGCTCTTGTTACAGAAGAAGGTAAGATGTTCATGCTTTTTCCATTTTTACATTTTCGCTGAGACTTGTATTAGCATTTCTCTGGTAAGATACTTTCATGGACATGTTTGGGCTTTACATCGAAAGTTTTGGTAAATTCAGATGTGTTATGTATTGAATAGTCCACTTTGAGAAATTTTATTTAAAGGAAATGCTGTTTAGGAGTAACATAGACTCAAATGATGCCTGCTTTCAATATTCCTTCCCCGATCTGGCGTCTGATCCAGTATCTTCTCATTCTGTCTGTTCATCATTATATGTCAAGCATGCATTTCCTTCCTAAGTCCACTGCTCAGTAACCATTCAATTTATTGCTTGTGATTTTGCCTTCCAAGTTCCACCACAAGCAACTTTGATATGCAGTTGTGTTGATTTTATAGAAGCAAGAACATTCATCAAGTTTTCATGGTCTTGCAGGAGCCCATCATCTAGATTTGCGATCTTCAACTCCCAATGATCCTGATTGGCTTGTTGAGCAGAGGGCATCTGAAATCCGGTTGATTCAAGGTTGGATAAATGACCACAATGAAGGAAAGGGCTCAACTTTTAGCATGTAAACGTTGGAACGTTTTTAGACCCTAGATTATGCCACTTTATACATGTAGACAAATGCTGTTGAGGCTAAGCAGGCTTGTAAAGAACCCTGATATTCTGCTACTCTAATTCACGTTGATAAATTTCTTCATCCTGTAGATTATACTAATGGTAATAATACGGTTCACTGCAAATAGTGATAGTGGTTCAATACTTCTCATAATGTAGTCAGGAAAAAAAAACCCTACGAGCTCGTTTTTGTGAAAAAGAAATGGATTAACCTAACCTCTTGTTCAACCTTTCTAAGACTATTTAACTAGAAATTAACCTAACTTCTTGTTGTCATGTTGAAATTTCGAAGAATTTTGCCTTTTATGCACTGTACTGGTAATTACAGTATATTGCTAAACTTCCTGTAAGAACATTAAACAAGTATACACAACACTAAATAGCATATTCGATTGAGAATAAACGGATACTCTGAAATCTGTTACTAGCAAAAAAAGAAAGGATACTGTGAAATCTGTAAGTGGAATCTGTACACAGAAGCATAACGGAACTACATCATAGTTGCTAGGGAGCAGAAGACAATTGACAGCATTTTATCACGATGGTCAGAGGAGCTATATTTTTCACTTCCTTGCATTCACAAATTGAGCATTTACATGTCAAACAAATTTGGGAGACATACAAGAAACTATTAACCTCCACTTATTGGTGGTATGATAGCCAACTCATCTTTATGCTTGACAATAGTCGATTCAGATGCATACTCCTCGTTTAAAGCGAGGACCAAACATCCACGAATCTCTTCAACGCCTGGAAACTGGGCAACAATCTTATCCAAACAATCACGAGCAGTGCTACCAGAGGTTACCTCCAACTGCATATCAGTCAAGCCAGTCAGGTCTCGAGCTCTAGCAAAGAACAGAACTCTTAATTTGATCAATGATGTGTCATTTTTCTCATGAATGATCTCTTGACTGTTAGTCTTGTTGTCTACCTCCATCAAATGTCTGGTACGAAAGGTTGAACAACTGTTAGTACTTGACCACACAATCAATGCTAGCCCCGATTCCACCAAATCACTAGTCCAATGAATGAGATACCAAAATTATTAGACTGACAAGAGGGAAGAGACATGGTGAACTTCCAGCTTTCAATAGCTAACTCAGTATATATTCAAAACTCAATGGATCAGAAAGTTCTTGTCAGACTCCTCGTACTCTCACATATCAAAGTTTTCAGGATCTTGATGAATAAGTTCCCTTCCATTGGACTAGAAATCGACAACCTAACCACAACTTGACGACCAGAGCTTTATCACATCTTTTAACTTTAACACAATACAGAATCTTAAACATCTGAATATATGTCAAAGAGAGCTTGAGAGACTTATCTGAAGATCTAAGATAAAAGTAGCATAAGGGAAGAGAAATGGGAAGCATAAACATATTTCAAAGAAATTATAAATGACTGTCTCCCCCATTGTTCATGTTTAGATTATCTCGTGAATCATGTAATCAAAGGTTCTGAACTGAGCTTATTATGGGGACAAATGAATGCATCAACAGCAACACAACCGATCCCTTGTTTGAGAATTGAGATGCAGCATGCTTATGACTTTTTCCTTCTGCTAAGTTGAATGTTCGAGTTTGTTTGCTAAGTTTAGAGTTCTGGTGTTTGAAATGTTCAATAGGAGTGCTATTAATTAACTGGACCTCAAGTTAATAATTATTAAAGTAGGCAAATGTAACCAACAACAAATTAAGGAAAGTAAAATGCTTTCAGTCAAAGTAAGTCTGAAACAATGACCTAGCAAAAATCTTGCGTTCATTTGACAATGCAATCTCTTGGAGGATGACATTAATCTTTGGAGCTGGTAAATGAGGGAGATTGATAGAGGAAAGAAGAGCAAGTGAGGTTGCAACAGGAACACTATCAGAAGGAAACTATTATGCCGTTTTATGGCTCTGTCAGTATTTAAAACTGGAAAGATACAAAGGATCAGGACAAACTTCCCCATCCCTGAATTAAAGGCAGAACAGGAAGCTAGACTTTTAATTGTGAAGCAGCATAAGTTTAAATCTCGTCTGAGTTAGCTTTTTGTCATCAGAATAAAGAAGGGGTTGGGGTTGGGGTTGGGGAAGTCTGTACGTAGTTTTTAGTAAATAAATAATTAAATAAAAATTTACAGGAGGGCTGATTTACTTAGAACTTTAGAAGTAAATGTGCTTGCAATGTTATGCATGACTGTATTAAGTAGAGATAGAGGTGGAAAAGAAAGGAGGGAGGAGTATGATATGAGAATAGTGCAACCAATTACATGAGACAATGAAATCACAATTAGTCTAGTTCAGCCAATTACAACCAAAATAGCACCTACAAGTCTTATGATTATCCATGAGCATGTGTACAATCATACCATGCTTCTTGCATTGTAATAATCATACATCGAAGTACACAACATAAAATTTCTAATCCCATCAACAGTAAAAGCTCTCTTGCTAAACAAGGCTTGGCTTTCACTGTTTCACAAATACTCTTCGGATGGCGATGCCACCATGTTAATTATCATCAATAGAGCAAAGTTGGCATGAATCACTATATCTAAGGATTAGTAGTCAAAATTTACTCCAAGTTGTTACAAGAACACGCAACAACTTTTCTCACAAAACTACTGCATGACACTCAACTTCAACTCACGACTTGATCAAGAGATGGAATGAGGATTTAGCCTTAAAGTAATGCCTACCACAAACACGAATTTGCGGCCATGGAATGGCAAAAGAGAAGGATAGAGATGAATCTATGGCAATAGGGTCTAGCAAGGCGCCAATTGAATTCAGAGAAGACTTGTGAATAATAACAAGGGCTAGGACTTGGAAAGTTGGAAGTAAACACACCAACAATTTGAATCACAGAATTATTAGGACAAAATCAGCAGCTTCCACATTATAAGTCAAAGAAAATGGTACTATTACATATGCTATACTCATTAATGGAAGGCTTCATCACTCTCAAGGAGACTAACTGTTGCCCGATTGATTCGTACTTTAAAGATTTTCAACCACTAAATCAAAGTGACCATGAAAGGCCCAATTGCCAATTAGTAATTATGCTTCAATTCAGTCTTTTTGACTAGTTAATCAAACTCAGAGCCGAAAATTATAGCATATACTCACCGTGGTCACATAATGCATCATCAATGACAGAATCAAGGTACCAGGCACCAGCATAATTCTAAAGGCTTAAACTTTAATTGGGAAAGTCGGAATCTTAGTGAATAACAAGCTATAGAATTAATTATCTAATGATAACCAGAAAATTATTGTAAATGGAATCTTCAAATCCCCATGAAACAATAAGGTTGGGTGCAAAGTCAGGGTGGGAGAAAGAGATACAAGAGAACGAATAAGAGAGAGAGAGAGAGAGAGAGGAGCGCCATACCTGGTGGAATGAGCTGCTTCTATAATGGTTCGGACCTACAGCAGCCAGGTGCCAATACAATGAGAGAAGAAAGGGGGAGGAGTCTGCGAGTGAAAAAAATGGTGAAACATTATTTTATGTGAAGTTCAATTTACTTTATTATTACTCCCACTATTTCGGAAAAATATTAACATTTACTATTATTTTACGTTTTTTTTTTTAAATTTAGGTAACTAGTAACTATTATATAAATATAAAAATTATAAAAACTATGATTTTTCAAAACTATTATTTAAAATAAATCTAACAATAGTACTTTTACTAGGTGAATGCCTGTGAATATGCCCGTGCGTTGCACGAACTGTCATTATATAATAAAATTAATATAAAGTGATTATTAATCTCATCGAAAAATCAAAGTGTAATTATCACTTATGAAAAACTATTAGTAATATATGGATGAATATTTATATAATCCATTTAATATCATGAATGTCATAAAATAAGATTACTATGAATTTATAGGGCATCTTATCTAATTTAAACTCTAATCATCAATTTCAATTAACTATTAATTAACTCATCTCATATGCTACATGATCCAAGAGGTAATAGTTTCAAAGACATCTTATAATTGATATTGGTACGCCAATACTCTTATGTTGATATAAGTGTACAACTAACCTTCCAAAGATATGATCCTTTTTTTTATGGTAAAATCAGTTTAAATGTCTAATGTATACATAACTACTTTTCAAAAAAAAAAAAAATCATACGTAAACTTTAGAATAACAAAACATACTTTAATGCTTGCTTATTTTTTCAAAGTTATATGCGGTCAAAGTACTGCCTTAAAGAACGCAAAAAGTCCAATGTAATTTTATTTGTGGTCCGAAATGAGTACATTAATAATTATAAAGTTGAAGAGAACATAAATTGGAGCCCTAAGATAACATGGGGGATCAATATATTACGTACAGTTATAAAATTATATGTGATAATGGTAAAATTTTCTATTAAAGATTAGACCTAGAATCATTTTAGATTCATCGTTTATTTCTTTATTCTACACATACTCTTTTTATTATATTTTACCTTGAGATTGCTTTTTAAATTTTTATAACTAATATACGTATCTTTTCTCTTATTTTTACATTGCAACTCTTTAGTTGTGTCAGCTTGTCAAGCTAATTACTAATTACCTTTTTATGTAGACGCATCTTATGTTGTAAATCAATAGAACATACTACAAATGAGTATCATTTTAAAGGATATTTTGTACTCGTTCCAATGGTGTAAGAAATTTAATTTTTTAAGCGGTGAAAGTAAAGTTATATGCTTTTTAAAATCTAATTGTCTACTCTTTAATGATTTAAGAAAGTACAACTTTAGTATATATATTTTATATGAAAACCTCTAATTAATAGTGTACTCTTTAACGATTTAGGAAAGTACAACTTTAGTATATATTTTCTATACCAAAACATATATTTCTATATTATATTTATATTAAACTTTATTACAATGGCTCGCTTAGGTGGACGCCTCCAATGCTGTCAGAAAATGCCTCTAATATATAGATATTATGATTTGACATTGTAAATTTTTATATTTTTTCTATATATTAATGATCAAATTTTATACTTTTACTTTCAAAAAGTAAACCTTCTCCCCCCCTATCTCTAAAAAACCCTAATCCTATCTTTGTATCCTAGGGGCTGATATTCGTGAATCGCTGATGGTAAGCCTCAATCCTTTTATTTTATTCGTCTTGTTTAGTTTTTCAATTCCGATGTTAGGAATAAAATCAGTCCCTCCTGCTTCCGTGAGAGTTAGTTTGTCCCAATTTTTGGGTATGACTGTCTCTCCATTTATGAGAGTACCGGTTATTTTCTGGTTGTAATATGAAAAACAACGATTGAAAGGAGACAGTTCGAACTCGTCGAATCTACCATGCTAAGTAGCTTTATTACTCGAATGTTATTTGATATTTTAAAATTGCATCTTGTTGATTATGATTTCGTTTGTAGATGCCAATGACTTATTATTATGAATGAATTTTTTTTTTCCTCAAAAAAAAAAGAATGTAAATGTTAAGGTTTTTTTGCACAAAGGATAAAGTATTTTTTTTTATTTTCTTTCTGATAAAAAAATAATAATTCACTTTAACTTGTTAGAGGTTTTCTTTTTAATCGCAATGCCATATTTGTCCAAGCTCAATAGAGCACTCACTTCCATTCAACTTATTGAATCTAACATGAATGTGTTGTTCATGCAGAGGAACAAATACCAAAAAAAACGAATACAATCTACCTTCGAAGAAATAACTTGGACTAACTTATGAGCAACTTGATTGTCATTCTTATGATTAACCTTCCAAAAACAAGAACAATGAATATGACTCCGTTCATCCCTATTTCGAATCGTTTTTGATCAGCGTCGTCGATATGTAAAAATCAAATCCAACATCTCTCCTAGAAATTGCATGTTGATCGATTTATCGATAAACTAATAATTAATCATTGAGTGTCTGATATAACATAAATTACGCTAAAAAAAAGACGGGGGCGCCCACACGTAATCCCCACGATGGGAGGTAAGGACAAAATGTGTTGCAACTATTTGGAAGTACAGATGCCATGGATGATCGAATTATCTTCTCGATTCATGAAACTTAACAAACAAACAAAACTCTACGAAACTCCAACAAACCTGGAGAATTAAACAATATCTCACCAAATAAGAGTTCGAATATCAAACTACGAAAAGTAGATTGAAAGAAAGGAAAAACCTAGAACAGGGGGTTTAACCACCGGTAAAAATGAGTCAACAAGAGAGGTCTTAACTTTTTAGACTTTTAGTTTAATCTTGTAAGCTTTGAAGTATCACTCTTTCATCTGATGCAATTGAAAAGAATGTAAATCTACAAGAGGACTAGAAAATAAACAAGACAAAATAAATGAAGTAACTTCATTTAAAACAAAGCTATTATCAATTAATGCGTATTACACTATTACACAATCCATCCCAAATTATTGTTTTACACGTTTCATTGGAATGTCTCAAAGACTCAAATCGATGTCTGTTATTGGATTCCTGATAGACTTATAAGGGCGTTTTTATGAGACACCAATTTAAGGGCCGGAACACCGAAGACATGGGTGATATCAAAGTTTGGGGATCCGGATGAACATTCTGTGGCACCGAGGATAGACCCCTCAGAGAAGTTTAAGAAAAAATGACACCTAGGCCCCAGGAAGCCGAAAACGAAGGCAATAATCCACGTTTTTGGGGTTCCGGGAGGCCCAGGAACGAAGTTGGATATATATTTTCACCACATCACACGGAATACCCCTAGGGGACATGGGAGGCCCTTGGGGTCGGTTATCCGGTCCCTGATAGGCTTGTAATGGCATTTTGCACACTGGTGTAAGAGTTGGAACACCAAAGGCATGGGTGATATCAAAGTTCAGGGATACGAATGACCCTCCCGAGGCACCGAGGGTACTCTAGGATCATGACAAACCCCCCGAAAAAGTTTGGGCAAAAATGACAATTGGGCCCAGGCGAAAACGAATGCTATAATCCACGTCTTTTGGGCTTGCAGGAGGCTCCAGAACGAAGGTGTATATTTTTGCACCACGTCGCACAGAATACCCCTAGGGCACATGTGAGGCCCTTGGGGTCGCTTATCTGATACCTGATAGGCTTGGAAGGGCGTTTTACAGGACATTGGTATAAGAGTTGGAACACCAAAGGCATGGGTAAGATCGATGTTCGGGGATCCGGATGACCCTCTCGAGGCATCGAGGATCCTCTAGGGTTATGGTAGACCCCCCAGAGAAGTTTGGGCAAAAATGACACACGAACCCTGAGAAGCCGAAAATGAAGGTCATAATCCACATTTTTTGAGCTTTCGGGCCCCGGAACGAAGGTGAATATTTTTGCACCACATCGCACGGGGCATCCTTAGGGGACATGGGAGGCCCCCGGGGTAGGTTATCGGGTCCTTAGTAGGCTTGAATAGCTTCTTAATGGACATCGGAGGCTAATCCATGATATTTGGGTACCGAGCATGACTCCCTACCATCCCGTGCCGCAAAACCTACCCCCAATTCCTCTCTACTATTATAATGAGGTCTCATAATTTCTTTCAATTTTATTGAAGGGATTTATATTTTTTTGATATTTTTTCTGTTTTTTCAGCTTACTTTTTCAATAAAAATTAAATTAAATAGCTACAATCTGTGAAAGAAAAAAATAATTATTTTATTGTAACTTAATAAAATACTTGAAAAGTTTGAGGTGAAACTTTTGGAAAATATCTCTTTAAACTCCAGTACGAAAGTTATGCATTGGGCATGTCTACTCTTGTTATTAAAACCACTAAACCTTATCAAACTCTTTAGTGGGTAGTTGCTTGAAAGAGGGCTTGTGGGCGAAGGAAGTCAATCATCGCGCCATGAAGCGCCTTCCATTATGAAATTTATGCATTGGACATGTCTACTCCATGGAATCTGGGTACTCAGCATAGCTCCCCACCATCTCGTGCCACCAAGCCTACCCCCACACCCTCTCTACTATTATAGTAAGGTCTCATAAATTTTCCCCAATATTTTTGAAGCGATTTCTAATTTTGTTTTTGATATTGTTTCTATTTTTCAGCAAAACTTTTTAATTAAAAGTTAAATTAAATAGTTTTAAACATTCAAGTTGGTATAACTATACAAAGAAAACAATGTAAAGCATTATATGATACTAAGCTTAAGCTTAATAAAGTTGGAGTATTTATCTTGTAAATAGAGAAGGTGCAGATACCGAATGTCTATTAGCAATTGCAAAGAGAAATACGATGAACCTGACCAAAATGGGGATTGGTTGTACACGATGCTGAGAAGATGGCGGACGGCGTTGATGAGATCAAGATATGAAAGTTGAACATATGGGAATGTAGGAGATGAATTGATAGTGTGTGGTTCCATCATCTATTTATTAGAGAGGAATTTTTTTTTTGGCTCATTAATATGTGAGAGAAATGAACTAGTACTCAATTTCTTAGATTTGTAACGTCTGACAACTTGTGAGAATAAAGGGAAGGGGATGAAGGAGTCATTAAACTCCATTATGTTTTTGTAACGTCTGATTGTTGCTACTTTCTCTCTTTTTTTCTTTTTTTTTTACTGGCCATGAGTCACATAACATGACATAAGTAAATTGACACGTCATTCGGCAACTCAACAATTGATATGGCGAACTCTGATTTAATCATTGCATTTTTAATCTAATTAAATAGATTTGGGAAACAACACTCACAGTATCCCTAATGTACATAACAAAAGCCTCGATCTCTCAAGATGATAAACATGACTAGGCTTGCCATTGTGGACATAGTTGCATAGGTCAATACACTAGCCTCGTTTATTAATAAGCATTTGTAGGCGAGCTTTTGGTGTTTGTCCCTCCCATGCCAAATTTCATATGGGTTGAAGGAAGGTGTCAAATGTAAGTATTACAAACTACATCAAACTCATCATTTTTAGTCAAGCTTAGCATGTATTGAGTTTAATCAAGGACACCAATTAGTTAGTTGTTGTAAGAGGAGGAGCCATTGTTAGTACACACAATAAGATTTCATGCAGAATTGTCCGATACAATTTTAATCTAATTTATATAATTTGAAAATAGGAAAGGGCGTGCTGCGCGCTAACTCTGAATAAGTTTGTAAATCAAATATTGATTTTGTTTCAAAACCAACTTCCATGTAAACTTTATATTCATGTTAACCCATGACTAGTTTGTAACTTTTTTGTTTGACTTATGGATATAATTGATAAAAACTTAAATTATAATTGCAAAGTTTGGATATTCTTAAGGACTATATTTTGATAGAATTTGGTTTTAATTGTCAAAAAATTTGTCCACTTATTGTATTTTGGCTAATGAATCGTACAATATCCTATTGAAAGAAACCTGAATCAATCAATCAGATATCAGATATACAAAATCCAATACAAATGACTAAATTTAGTAATTTCTATATTCGATTTTATAATAATACTCTCACATTTCTACGACAAAGATTTGTTGGGAGCTCCCCTACAAATAAAAGATTTGCAAGGAGTTTCCCTCAATTTAATCCAGTAATTCAGATAACCTGGTCGGACAATATAATCAAAATCAGTTTCAATGAACTAAGCTCTTTTTTTTTTTTTTTTTTTTGAGGTTCAATGAACTAAGCTAGGAGTAACATTTAAGGCAACAAAAATAATAAGCGCAAAAAATAATGAAGGCAACAACAAAATAAATAAGGCAACAAAACACAATTACCTTAAAAATACAAATAAAATAAATAAGGAAACAAACACAATTACCTTATATCAAAGAAGTTCGTCACCGAAACCACCACAAGTTATGTAATGAGCAGAGTAAAAAGTTAGTGAGAGAAAATCCTCTCTAGAAAACGTAAGAAAAAAAGCCCCCAAAGAAACATGGCCCCAATTACTAATTTCTTCTCCTTTCTCTTCTCATGGAGTCCTCTCTCTTGCAACTACCTCTGAAAGTAGCATCCCCCTTTCTTAACCCTAGAAATTTGAGCGATGTGGGGTTCAATTCATTCATAGGAATTTTTCTTCGGCCTCGTTTAGTATTAACACCAATTTCAGATTACTGGTGTCAAATTTCTGCGTTTCTCCCAAAAAAGATAAAAATAATCAGGAACCCTAAATTGAAATGGTGCGTAGAGCTTTTCCTGGTCTGTGTTTTGTTTTGTTAGAACGCTAGTTAATGACTCTAATCTTGATTTTCTTGAGTATGATTCTTATGAGTTTTTTTTTTTTCTAGTTATGAAATTTCAAGCCACTTTTACAAGTTATTTTTGGACAAGAAATTGTTGGGAGTTTTTCATTCCTAAAGACTACTTCTCCATCCCAGGCAAAGCAAGCCATAAGGATGGGGATACTTTTTAGTTTTATTTATTTTCGTTGTTTTTATTTTTCTTTATTTGGTTTTTATTTTTAAGCCTAAGGCAGGCATTTCTTAAGATAATTTATGTCAAGCTAACTTCTTTGTTAGTAAAAAGTCTGCAGTAATTAAGTGTTGCAGATTTGTTTTTGGTTTGCCTATTGAAGAATTTGAAGCATTCTGTAGATATCGTAGCCTTGGGCCCTTGGTTTAGACCGAGACCCAAACCCCAATTATACTGATTACTAGATTTCGTGGTTCTTGTTTATCATCCTCCGTTATTAGAGTCAATATAATAAAAAAATTTAACCATATCAATATGTAAAGTTGAATAATAGGAGTAGCAAAGAACAATAATAATATTTTTATCAATAAAAACAAACACATTTAACAAAGAAATTACATTTTTAGTGAATGTATAATATAATTTTTTTTTTTGGATAATAAATATAATGCTTATATTACTTATCTCTTATTAAGATAAAATAAAACTATTTTTAATTTCTTTTTAATCACCCATGCATTTATGGCTATTTATTACCTATTCACTGCTTGGTGAGAACTCAATTTTACATATATATACTAAATTTCGTGGTTCTTGTTCATCATCCTCTGTTATTAGAATCAATATAATAAAAAAAATTTAATCACATCAATATATAAAGTTGAATAATAGGAGTAGCAAGGAACAATAATAATCTTTTTCACACATTTAACAAAGAAATTAAATTTTTAATGAATAAATAATATACCTTTTTTAGGATAATAAATATAATACTTATGTATTTTTTTTATTAAAATAAAATAAAAGTATTTTTGATTTCTTTTTAATCACCCATGCATTTATGACTATTTATTATTTATTCAATGCCACCTTGGTGAGAACTCAATTATACATATATATATTGATATTGATAAATATAATACTTATCTCTTATTAAAATAAAATAAAACTAATTTTAATTTCTTTTTCATCACCCATGCATTTATGGCTATTTGTTACATATTCAATGCTTGGTGAGAACTCAATTATATATATATATATATATATATATATATATATATATATATATATATATATATATATATATATAGATCCATCAATTTGGGTTTAAATTTCTGATTTTATTCCTTTGTCTTTACTATTCCAATGGCTTCTGACTATTAATGACAACAATATTGCCCTCTTGCCGGTGCTTTATGATGGAGTGATGGGTCTGTTTCTTCTAAGATGATGGTTTGCGTGTGCAAAGAGGATTGTGAAGAGACTTGTTTCGAGTGGCTCAGCCGCCTCTCTTGTTAGTCTTCGTTTTCTAGATGTTGATTGCTATTTTTTTTTGACAACCTATTAGCCCCATGGATTCGGCGTATATTGTCGATGGTGAAGCTGGTGGTGGTCCTGGCGGTAGTAAACTGGAGTAAACTGGAGTATATGCGTCTGGTTATCACCGGACTGATTCTTCAACAGGATTGAAGAAGTAGTAGTTGATGAAACATCTATCATATTTTTTAATTGGATTTTGGTTTGATTTTTATTAGTTATCTTTTATGTTCGGGGTTCTGTAATTTGTATTGAGTCTTTGTGACTCTTGGCCATTCGTGGTCGGCTTTCTTGCCTTATCAAAAAAAAAAAAAAGGTCACCAGAAAGAAAAATATCAAAGAAGTTCTGTATTTTTGAATTTCAAAATCCCACCGGTAACAAAGTCTACAAAACCCTTATTAATACGACGCCGTCCAGAACCAGTTCCCTTCACGGCAGTAAAAAAACGCCAAAAATCAAAATCAAGTCAAAAACCCTCCTAAAAAGTACACACAAAGTAAAAGCCAAAGCCAAAACCAAAAAAGCAGAACCAGTGTGCTCTCTTCTTCTATTCCCTTCTACCTCCCTTTTTCTCTCTCCTAAATTCATTCAGATCATCATCACATTCAAGAAAACAATCCCATTAAAATAGTTTAATCGCAAGAACGAATCTTTTTCTTTGGAGGAGAGAGAAAGTACAGTAAATGGCGAGTCCCCGGTCGCCTGCGACGGTGAGACCGATTAGTTTAACGCCGGGGTCAAGGGTTCTAGATGTTTCTACACCGTCAAGTAACGGCGTTCGCACCCCTTACTCCGATGAAGGGATCTGGAGACGTCTCCGTGACGCTGGCTTTGATGAAGAGTCTATTCGCCGTAGAGATAAAGCTGCTCTTATTGCCTATATCGCCAAGCTTGAAGCTGAGGTTTTTATTTATTTATTTATATTCCCTCTCTTGGTCACCTTAGACTTTTCTCAATTTTTGTGGGTTTTGTTTTATAATGGGTTTTTGTCAATTTGGGAGGTGGGATTTGTTAATTAATGAGGTATTTAGTAAGTGAATGTTTAGTGTAGATGTAGTTGGTAATGAAATAGTTTCCCCTGTTTGGTAAATTGATTTATTGTATTGTATGTAAAGACTTGGGAGTTATGATATGCTTGATTCTTTAAATCAAAATATTTAATTGAATATATTGAGTTTTTTGAAGAATCTAATTTGGGTAATATTAACTTGGTTAATGTTGTTGGTTCTTGCCCAAAGTTCATAGGATATTCTGATTGGGGGTTTTCTCTTTCACTAGGGTTTCAAGAGATGTGCTTTTGGTTTAAGTTGGATGGTAGTAAGTGATTGGAGGAGTTTTGTGAAGGTTGTTGTTTTCATTATTGTTGAATTGAACCCAATTGCCGTCTTTCGAAATACCCCCTTTCCTCACAAAGGCTAGAATGAAGGAGAGGGAAGGGAAAGAAAGAGGATGGGCTATTAGAGGAACATCTGTCTTTTGGTGGAAAGATGAGTGAAAGAACATTTTCATGGTGTGAGTTTTTTATGCTGTGTGTTTTATTGTTTGGGAATTTATGCCTTGTTATTAACCTAGAAACTTTGAACTTTGAAGTTTTATGTTTCTTAGTGCAAAGTCCATGATCAAATTCAATTCCATTTAGGAAAGGTACCCGCCTGTTGTAAGTGGGTATGTTTTATGTTTCCTAGGTCTTGGTTGTTGAGGAAAACTAATACGGAAGTTATGTTTCCTCATTTCTGGAAATCTAGAGAATGTATGTTCGGTTTGCAAGAATCAGTAAATATGTAGGAATTGCGATTTCCAAATCAATTGCAAATTCCTTTGGATTCTGAGAATAAAAATCTGCATAGCTAGGTTGCAAAAATTAGAAGATTATAATTATGTTGCTTGCAGCAAACCATGCACGAAGCATATCCTAGTAATCTCATATGGAATTCCTGTTTACGTCAAAGGAGACTAAGCTAGTAGCTGTAATTGCAGCGATTTGCGTCCTCAATCAGTTCTGTTTTGTTCGTGGGATGCTGCTGCTTTGTAAGTTGTAAGAAAGAGATGGTGGAGAGGTACCTTGAATTAGTTTATGTTTGGTTTAACACTGAAGTGCCAGTTGTCTTTGGAATTCAGCACTGGTTGATATTTAGCACACATCATATTTTTCTTTTAATAGTTCATGTATCCCCCTCATTTAGGAAGGTTTGGACCTTTGCTATCTGTGGAAAAACAAGCATCTCGTCCAAATGAATGTACTTGGATGCAATGATTGGGTTTGATACTTTGACTAGACTTAGAGACAAGGGGTTCATTCCCCTTCACTTGGAGGAGTTGGGGAGGAGGTCAGGACCTGAATTTGATTGCTCTTTGGTTTGATACCACAAGAGTGAGCCCTCCAGGAATGAGAATGGATTGGATTTTACAAAAGTGGATGGCCAGCCATGCCTGAATAGTATTCCCTGAACTGTTAGCAGCTAGTCCCACATTCAAAAACGCCACTACTGCAAAAGCACCATGCATTAATGTTGAGCAAAGCTGGGCGTATATTGAGTCCCTATAAGTAAAAACCATATTTCAAACCGCATGTGAGTCTCTGCCGGGGTGAAGGACTAAAGAGAGGAAGAAGCACATGTGATTCTTTGTAGAAGGCTAAGCAATATCAACAAAACATAATTAAGAGATTTAAGAAAACCATACTTTAATTCCTTCTAAGACTGATAAGACTGCTTAATGTCATTAAGGCTTCAAAGAATATGATTATCTGTAAGACGAGAAACAATTTGCAAATGAGGGGAAAAAGAAAACATGGTATGTGAGGGGGATAAGGAAGCTACTGTTTCTAATATGGCTGATGATAATTTGCTAATGCTATTGTGTTGAAAAGGTCTTATATTTGAAACTTCCTGCTAGGTTTATGAGCTTCAGCACAACATGGGACTCCTCATTATGGAAAGGAAGGATTATGCTTCCAAGTATGAGGAAGCTAGATCGACTACTGCTAAAGTAATTCATATGCATGATCAAGCTGCTTTGTCATCTGCATTAGCTGAAGCGAGGAAACGAGAAGATAATTTGAAGAAGGCCCTCGGAGTAGAAAAAGAATGTGTAGCAAGTGTAAGTTTGTCACTATGAGTTTAATTGTGTTTTATTCATTTGCTCTACATGTATTTGCTGTCCAGTTATACTAGCTAAGGATTTGTTGTTTTGTTTTGTAGATTGAAAAAGCTTTGCATGAAATGCGCAATGAGTGCGCTGAGATGAAGGTTGCAGCTGAGACTAAAATGGCTGAAGCACGTAGTATGGTTGACGATGCTCAAAGAAAGTATTTGGAGGCTGATGCAAAGCTGCATGCTGCAGAATCTTTGCAAGATGAAGCTAGGCGATGTGAACGAGCTGCAGGAAGAAAACTTCATGAAGTTGAAGCCCGCGAAGATGACCTTCGTCGACGAATTGTATCTTTCAAGTCCGAGTAAGTTTGTAGTTCCTTCTTCATCCATCATTACACTTTTCTTCAACTTCTCGGCTTCTGCGTCCTGCCTCACAACTTATCATGCAGTCATTTCCTCTTGGTTCTACCTCCTATTCTTTTCCTTTGGGTTAGAATGTGAAGGCCCACCCTTTCCTTAGTTTGTGTTACTACTGAATTTTTGCTTGTCAGATGATTATGCGTGAGAGCCTACTATACTTGTTATGGTGGTTGTCTTGTTTTGAACTTTGTTCCGTGAAGAAGCCAACATTTGTGTGATCTCTCTGTGCTAGTTGTGACGCTAAGGAGAAAGAAATTATGCTGGAAAGGCAGTCCTTGGTAGAAAGGCAGAAAGTTTTGAATGAGGCACAGAATAAATTACTTGATGGACAAGCTCTGCTAAACCAGAGCGAAGCTGGCATTCTCAGTAAATCTCAAGCACTGAGGAAGGTGGAGAAAGAGCTGGAGGACGAGAAAGAAAACATTGCAGCTGAACGGAAGGTCTTGATGGAACAAAAATCTAATTTGGAGCTCTACACAGTTTCCATTTCTGAAAGAGAGAAGGTTTCTTGCCTCTTTTTGGTCCTGTACCCTTCCTTAGAGTTTTTAATTGAGTTTATTCTTCAGTTCTTATCAAGGTAGATAGATAAATAGATAAATAGGTATTTAATGAGGCTTCTATTGCTGTGCTCGCAGGCTGCTGCTGAAAAGGAGGTTTTATTGATCAAGAAAGAGAAAGAGCTGCTTGCTTCACAAGAAAATTTTGCAAGCAAAGAGCATGTACTTTACTTTCTTGTGCTCCTACTTTTAATTCATATTTGAAAATATTTAACTAGAACCTTTCATTTCTATCGGGATTGATTTCTTGTGAACTTGCAGAATGAAATCCAAAGAATCATAGCTGAACAAAATAATATCTTGAAACTTAGAAGAAATGAATTTGAAGCAGAGCTTTCGCGGAAACAAAAAGTTGTAGAAGATGATATTGAGACAAAAAGAAGGGCTTGGGAGTTGAGGGAGTTGGATCTGAAACAGCGGGAGGACCTCATTCTGGAGAAGGAGCAAGATTTAGAGGTGCAATCTAGGGTGATAGCGGATAAAGGTAAAGATTTGGCAGAGACGATAAAATCACTGGAACTGAGGGAGAACCATCTCAGCAAGTGTGAAAAAGAGGTCGAGCTAACAAAAAGCCTTTTGCAAAAAGAGAGAGAAGAGCTTGATCAGGTGAAGATTGACTTAGAGCAGTCTTTGCTTTGTTTGGAAGAGAAGAAGAAAAAAATAGCCGATGCAGAAAAAGAGTTGGAGCGTATGAAAAGTGAAACGAGTGAGCTTCTGATTTGGGAAACAAAACTGAAAGAGGAAATTGATTTGATCAGAGCTCAAAAAGTCGAACTTGAGGCTGAAGCTGAGAAGTTGAAGGTTGAGAAGGCGAAATTTGAGACTGAATGGGAGGCTATTGATGAGAAAAGAGAAGAACTACGGAGAGAAGAAGATCGCATTGCCGGAGAGAGATCGACGATTTCCAAGTTTCTTAAAAGTGAACGTGATAGCCTAAATCTGGAGAAGGAGGCTCTGCGTGAACAATACAAACGTGATCTAGAATTACTTTCTCATGATCGAGAAGCCTTTACAAGCGAGAGTCAACGTGAACGTACAGAGTGGTTTAGCAAATTTCAACAAGAACGTGCAGATTTCTTGCTGGACATAGAGTGCCGGAAGAGAGAGTTGGAGGATTGTGTTAGTAAAAGACGTGAAGATATTGAAAGTTATTTAAAAGAGAAGGAGAAAGCCTTTGAGGAAGAGATGAAGAGAGAACTTCAGTATATTAGTTCTCTAAAGGAAGATCTGCTGAAAGAACAAGAACTTGTTGCTTCGGAGTTGAAGAAGCTTGAGACTGAGAAATCAGAAATTAAATTGGATCGTCAGCAGAGAGACAAAGCGTGGGCAGAGTTGCAGAGTCTGATTGAAGAGCTTCAGATGCAAAGGCTGAAACTAAAGGAGCAGAGGGAACTGCTACACGCAGACAGAGAAGAAATACATTCTCAGATTGAACACCTTATGAAGTTGGAGGACTTGAAAGTGGATTCTGATAGAATTTTGGTCCCCGTTAGGCAACTTGCTGGTATGGAATCTACTCCTGAAGTCATTATACGAGTTCCTCAATCGCAGTTAGCTGAACAAGTCAAAGTTGCTGGCGATAGGCTAGAGACAGAGGATTCACCTCCTGGCTCTACTGTTTCATGGTTGAAAAAATGTGCTTCATTGATATTTAAAAATTCAGAAGACAAAGTTCCCACGAAGAATATGGAAACGTCTTTGGAGTTTGAGAGTGAAGATTTGGGATCATTAAAAAAGGAGGTACTGAGAATAAATGACAAAATCAGGTCTGAGCAGGGAATGTCAAAGGAATCTGCTTGTGTAACATCTACATGGAGTTTGCAGCAGTCTGCAGGAACTGCTTTTGGAGAGCCGAAAGTGATTCATGAAGTGCCTTCTGTTGATGAAGATGCAACTGACACGCGTGATCCAGAAGCGGCAAAAATTGTGCAGGAAAGCTTCATCCCTGCTTCTTCCAGAACTTCTACTGGGAGAAAAAGAAGAGTTGATGAATCATCTGCAACTGAGATTGATTCTGTCCTCCCTAATGACGAGAAAGTTAACAAGAAGTGGCGGCAGCAAGATGTTGATGCTCCTGATGGATCTCATAATGTCACTTCACTGTGGTATTATTCTTCAGCCATAATAATAATTATAGTGATATATTAATATTTTTACAGCTATTATTATTCTTTGTTCTTAAGTGCTAGTCATTTCTTCTATCAATGATATAGGCTATACGAATAGGAACTGGTGATAAAATATTGAAATGAGGAATAGGAAGTAACTTGTCTGAGTATCTTTATATGTAATTTATCTGTCTGATTTACCCAATCATCGCTTAATGCTGAATACTTTGACTTACTTTCCTTCGTGTTCAGCGTGGAATTAGAGCAGCCTAATATCGTTAAAGATGAAAACATCGTCAGTTCATTGACCCTTACTGAATCAAGTAAAGAGAAAGCAGTTGATTTGTCAGAGGATGTTCGGGTAGAGTCTGGCATCACTGCAAAAGTATATGATGCTGACATCTGTGGCACTGATGTCCAGCAAAGTGAAGCTGACAAATGTGGACTCAAGGAAGATCAAGCTGTGAGATGTGTCGTCTTGGAGCAGACTATGACACAGAAAATCCTATTGGTGGACAGAGAAGAGGCAAATAGATCTCTTGAGGTAACTGTCATGTTTGTTTTGTCCTGTGCCGTCATATTGAAACAATGAACTGCAACTTGTCCAATTTTCCTCCCTGGTCTTCTTTACTTCCAAAAAAGAAAATAGAGCAATATATCCATATTGAGTGAAGTATCTTAATGTTAGGTTAGCTAAGTGGGAAAGTGTGCCTTCTGTCATTAGGGTAGCTAAGGGGAAAGTGTGCCTTCTGCCATCAGGAATGTCAGAGGACTAAATGCTACTAGCGGAGGGCATTTTTGTTGCTCTATTATGTGTGTTTTCTTTCTCTCTCTTTTTTACCTCCTCCCTGGGATAGAATTATTGTTGGTAGTTAAATATTTAGAAAATTTAAAATATCTAACCTTTACTACAGCTTTACCGTCAGATTGACTAAGGGTGGTCATGTTCATAAACAGACATCTTAGGGTGTCTGCTTGTGCGCATGTAAAGTAGGCTTAGTAGAGTCAAGAGTGGCAGTGCAAACTACAAAGATTAGGAAGAGGGGACGGGCCTTCAGTATACAAACTATTAGGGAACAATGTGTACAACATTAAGTCATTCTACATTGGATTAATGCACAACTAAAACCAAAATAAATTTGTGATATATGAACCTTTTTTTTCGGAGTGGAGAGTGCAAGATATATGCTACTGTGTGAGTATACTTTTTTGTTTGCCGTGTGTAGTGTCACTAGTGTGTACTGTGTACAAAGCAGTGAGCTGTGTGAATTATTGTTTGTTTGAAATGCTCTTTAGGTACATGACACCTTCCATAGCCGTTATCTTTCCTTCTCCCTTCATCTCCTGATCAATTTAATCATAGTTGAAAAAAGATTCAAGGGCGCATGCGGCGCAAACAGAACTCTTGCATTGCCTTAATGTTATGTCGTGTTATTGAGGAGACACTTTTTTTTCTTTTTCTTTTTCTTTTTCTTTGGGCGTTCATCATATATGATATACCCAATTACTTTGATGGTGATGTGGGTACACATTGTCAGTGAGCCAGCAGTCTCTTTCTGTAGTTCTGGTCAGTTCATGGAAAAGGGGTTCTGCTATTCTGATTGTTTGTTCGCTTCTAATATGTAATGAGAAATTGAAATTTTTTGGCAGAAACCAGTATATGTCCAGATATCATTTAATGGTGCATTGAGTTGCACCTTATGATGGAAGTTCTTCTACAGGCATTTCTTTTCAATGTTCTCCTAGTTGTGCTTTAACAAAAGTCTCTATGACTCTTATGTTGATGATCACATGATTCCCATGTTTCCTCTCTGCAGTCTCAGGAAGAAGTTCCAAGTGAGTTACAGGAGCAGGACGATGAGGATCCTATTGACTCCAAATTAGATAAGCCAGAGAATGTCGAGAGACTAAGAACACGTTCAAAAGCCAAGCAGAAAGTGTAAACATTTTGCCCTGCCAACTGTCTGGCGCATTGCTTGCAGTTTGGTGGATGTGGATAGTGGGGCATAGAGCTACGGATGCCCTGTATGTGTAATTTCTTCCTGTTTTGTATACATTTCTTACCTGTGCGTCTGTGTAATTCTATGTTCTCGCCCAAACAATGACACATTTGCTTCTTTCTTGGCAGGTTTAGTGTGAAGCATGCTAACGTCGCCCTCAGGTATGGGGGAGTATCGACCTAGTTGTTCATTTATCTGGTTTCAGACACCTACCTGTAAATGACTTAGGGATAGTATAATTCAGATATCAGATGCTTTGATTGATAGTGCATATAGCGTGTTTATAGGAGGCAGCTTCTGAGACTTTATGTGGATGTGTGTTTGCGGCTTTCGTTGTCCTTGTTAGTGGGCATATCTACTGCCCTTTGTTAGATAAATTAGATTTTGATAGTATTTGTGGTCTCTAGAGATATGTAAATCTATGATTACAAAGAAGCTCAATGGGGTATTGGCATTTTGAAACGAGAAATTTGTCCTGTTCTTGGAGTTGCCCTTTGTTACCTGTTTTAATTCTTCATTAGCATTTGGAGTTGGCGATTGTGATCTTGTATGGGTTTGTATCTTGAATACTTTGTTTGATAATATTTCCAACGAGACTATTTTGTACTGTAATTCTTGAGGATTTAGTAATATGAAATTAGATTATTTGAAAGAAAGTTTTCATACAAGAGGCGAAATTAATAAAAGTAATTTTTTGTACAGATTACAAAGGCAACTAAAAAACTGATCACAAAAACTTAAATGAGACGGTCTTGTACATGAGGTGTGAGAGGTGTGAGAGCATGTAAACAAAAGAATTATACCACAATATATGAAAAGTGATATTTCCAAATAAAAAAGTGATACGTGTGTTCGTCTCATACATGAGGCAACCTCTAAGATAATTACTAAAAGATGATTATGTAGATTTAAGAATTAGATAAGAAAGGTGTAACTGTTAGCAATCATCATCTCTGGCAGACAATTTTTGTGTTTAACATGCTGCAACCTAATCTTAACTTGAATATGATAATATTTCTTGACATGAAATTCCTTGTATGGCATTCGCTTGCAGCAATTTGGGATAGCTATCAAGGGGATGTTTTGGCGAGGAAAGAAATCATAATTATGGACAATATTTGGTGATTTAGGGTGTGTTTTTTAGGGCTAAATTAAATTGGACTGAACTGAATTCAACAACATTGAACTGAAGTAAACATCACTTATCTGATTGAACCCCACTTTCCATGTGAGACTATCTATGTTTTTAAACTGAACATCATTGAACTGAACACCACTTAACTAAACAGAACATCATTAAACTAACACGAGACCAAGTCTAAACTGAACTGACACGAGACCAATCCTAAACTGAACTGAACTGAACTGAACTGAACTAATAATCGAGTAAGTTCTAAAGAACACACCCTTAGTTATCAAGTTTTGCATAATGGTTAGCCAAAGAAAACTCGTGCCTTGCAAACATTATGTCTTTACGCTTGGCTTGTAATATGTCTATTGCTTTTATTCCAGAAAGAGTTAGTCGTTGACACATTCTTTTGCGGCTTAGGTAACCTTTTCTCTCTTTATGGGGGTTTTCTCTCCGAGGACCTTCTCCAAACTTGTAACATTCTGGACCTTCCTCTTCAGCACTGCATTTTTGCACAATTAACTTTTATTTTCCCCGTTTAGTACAATCCACTATCTTGTTTAACCTACAATATTCCATTGATATTTCTATGCAATTCAGTTCAACCCCAACAAAAATATCCCTAGACAAATATTAAAATGACACCAAAATTCCGAAGGATTGACTTAAATTGAATCAATTGTCGCTACAAAAAGGCTTCCACACCTAATCTAATGAATAATTATATATTAGATGGTTTCGGACTAGAGGTGGCCACAGGCCGTGCCGTGCTGGAGCTGGACCGGGCTCTCAGGTGGGCCGGACTTCCTTGGAGGGAGGCACTGCTAAAGGCACTGCCAGCACCGTGTCGTGTCCGGCCTAACTAGGTGAAGCACGCGGTTGGACCGCCATGAAGAGAGAGAGAGAGAGAGAGAGAGAGCAGGCATTGAAAGGGAGAGAGAAAGCTAGAGGAGAGAGAGAAAGCTAGAAGGAAGAGAGAAAACAGCAACCATTGCAGGAGGGGAGGGGAGAGAGAAAGCCAGAGGAGAGAGACGGGCTATAAGGTGGGCCGGGCTTCCTCGAAGGGAGGCACTGCTTTGACCGCCAGTACCTTGCCGTGCTTGTGCATGGGCATGGGCTCTCTCCTCGCCGGCACAGCTTGGGCCCTCGGAGGTCCGGACAGGGTAGGCTTGGGCCTAGCCCGGCCCACTGGCCATCTCTATTTCGGACTCTACTTGTTTTATTACAGGTGGGAGCATTGATCCCGCACCATGTAATAATTCGTCAATACAAAAACTTGTGTGGACTTAGTCCATGGTGGACCAATAGTCTAAATGTCACCCCATACTTCACCTGTAGCCACCTCCTACTTCATCTGGAGCCACCCCTCAAATATACTTAGGCCACAATAAACTAATTTCACACAAGACTAGCTGATTCCTCAAATCTAATGGTGCCTTAAGGTGTCCTAACATTGCCAATATTAGAATTGAAATAGAAAAATAATGAGAAGAATTTCAATTGAAAAGATTGCAGGTGTTATTTGAGTTTCTCCAACTTTTAGGCTGCATAAAATGTCATATATTTAATTTGGAGGGAATTTTATCTTTCTCACGGTATAAACAAAAATCGCGTCATACACCAAGTTCCGAAAAGATATTATTTTATCTTTTATCCTAAAAAAGATAGAGATTATAAAATGTGTTTCATGCTATCTCAACAACTGTTTCTACCTCTATAAAAAGATAGATCATTCCAGGGTTTGAAGAAGGATCAGACGAAACAAGCCACAAACTGTCAAGCTCGATAGAACAAGTCACAAAGGTTCGTCACCTTCGCAGTTCGAGAACAAATTGACAATATCAGACCCTCATTCTGCTAAGGTTAAAAAACGCTTCCAAAATCTTGGATATAAAAATATCCCCACTCTCTTAGATTGAAATCAAGAGAACTACAAAATTTATAGCACACAAAATATCTATAACCATTCTTGTTCTGTATTTTCTTTACTCTTCTGGAACTTTTGTTCACACAAATATTTCAATAAAAACCTTACATTAAAGTTGCTTTTAATTCTAAGAAAGTTGTGTGCACAAAGAAGTGCCTCACTTGACAATGATGAATGTCAACTTTAACACGCAAGGAAAACTCATCAAGCATCACTAAGAGGATTGAATTCTCTGTCAAAGCATAAATGGTATTGGAAACCATATAGTAATATATATAATTATATATAGAGGAATTTCAATACAATAGAAAAAAAAATATACAAAGTAAAAATTAAATCTCCACTAAGCCCCAATGTGGATGGCTTAATAAAAAGGGTGAAGAAAACATTTACAAAATTGAAGGGCCAGGAAGAAAATAATGGTGGTCCTGATTATCACTTTGCACTAGCACTCATAACTCATTGCTCTCTCCTCTACTACTTCCATTTTGTAGGCTAAGCATCAAAACATCTCCACCCACCCCCCCCCCCCCAAAAAAAAAAAAACAAAAAGAAGAAAACCAAGCCGAAGAAAAAGAAATATGCAGTGTGGCTGTAGCACAAAAACTCATATGAGGCGGCCGAGTTTTTGGTAGCTGTAGCACTAGTACTGCATTGAGAAATGGAATTCTTTTTACTTCGACAATATAAATTAAATTTTCTTTTCTGTGCAAAATAGTTTTAGATGGTAAGGACTTGGATCATATGCGCTGTACTCTAATTGGTAGACCTTTGGGAAAATCCACAAAAGGGTAAGCAAAAGCTTGGTCTTTGTCAGCTAATTCCCAGTTGAAATTGAGGACCAAATGGTGAAGAAATATTGCCATCTCTAACTTAGCTAGTTCTGATCCTGCACATAGCCGTGGTCCTCCTCCAAATGGCATGTAGATGTTGTTACTTGTCACACTTGAGCAATTTGATGTTGTAGACATTGCTCCACGATTTCTCCCTTCCTAAGTCACATTTAATTCACACATAATCGTTACTACACGTAATAATTAACGCAAAAACTTGTATAAACTTTAGTGATAAACAAGGGAGATCGATTATGACTCACAATGAAACGACTTTATACAATACTTATTGAATAATTAATTAGTGCTTTAGCTAATTCATCTATTAGTAAACACTGAAAACGTTTGAGAAGACAAGGTACACCATTAAGTGACTATATCCCATGAGATCAACAATAATACCAGGAATTTCAACATATATATATATATATTATATTCTGTCATTTCCGATTCCTTCCGTCCCAAATTGAAATATTGTCTTCAAGTGAGACTCATCAAATGATAAGCATTTTCTGGAATAAAGTGAGGGTTACAGAACAAAATTAACCAACTAATTTCACATTATCTTAATCTTAAAGAGATGGGTTTTTCAATTTGGGATGGAGGGAGTATTAGATAAAGGACAGAATATAATCCAAATAGAATAAGTAAAAGAAACCAACTTTGTATTGCATTTGCATCACATAACCAACTAAAAAGCATAAATGAGAGAGAAAAAGGAAGTGGGAATTTGATTGAACAGCCATTTTCCTAGAAAAAGAAAAGCCAATTTCGTTTTGTTATAAATCCAATGAGGCTTAATGCTATTTGTAGGGGAGAAAATTCCTGGGGACCGACATCATGCTTTTGCGGACCGGTTTTGAGAAGAAAGAAAAGAGATGTTTGCACGTGCATGCTACAGTCCCACGCCCACCTGGGGGCAATTATCATTTTTGGACCACACCCCCAAGAAAGAAAATGAGAAAATCAATTTTAAAGAAAAAAAATGAAAATATTAAATTGAAAAAGAAAAAGGAAAGAGTCTCGTTCATCACATCAAAGGCCCAAAGGTGAAGCCAACCCCCTCCGTACTTATGGTTTAACCCATTCGTTGATCACGACAGTTCATCATATGGACCCCAAGTCATCATATGGACACTATTGACGAATATGTATACGCAGCCTCAAGGTAAGGCGTTTTAAACAACCATGCTAACATCATGTTTAGTTATAAAAGTGAACTCACTTTGATGCGGCCTTATGAGTTTTTGTGAATAATAATACGTTGTGAAAGAAAAAACATGTCTCTAAAGTCCAAACTGAACTACTGACTGAGTAAGTGAAAAGAACATCCATTGACCAATATTTCATAGAGGGTGCACCCCTATATAAGCATGGATCACTTTAAGAATTTATCTTTTTTGTTTATTTTATGTGTTTACACTTGCAAGTTGCGACCACTTGCTATGGAATGGATACACCATAAGGTATGTTAAGAGTTAAACTTAATGTAGATTGATCTTATACACATAATTGAATGTTATAAACATTCCACTTTGACATTACAACATGTATTGTTGTAAAGTGTATTTGTTCAATAGTAACATCCACCTAGACCACCTCAATCAACCATGCAAAAAAAGAAAAGGAAAGAACAAAGAATATCACTTGTGATACGTTGATTGATGAGACACTATCATATGACCCACCTTACAATTATGGAAACAAATAATTCTTATTGGATTAGTCCAATATTTAAAACCTCAGTGTTGTTTTTTCTTTTGTTTTATTTAGTTTAGACCTTAGTTGTAGGTTCCCCACGAAAAAAATATACTTATAGTTGAGTATAGTCAAATTCTATTTTTATAAAACACATTCTTTCTTTTCGAAAGAAATTTCTTTACTAATAAATCATACGACATTTATAAATAATATCGAATTCAATAAGATACAGATTTAAAACATCAGAAAACATTCTTTATTTTTTATCGCCTTAGACAGCACATTATATGAGTAATCCCTGCACTAAGATTTAAAAATGAACTTTTCCTTAAAACATGGCTAGGATAAAGGGAAAAACATTCAAAGACTTGGATGTCATTGAATTCAATACCTATTTGGGGAAGGTGTTTGGTTCCCTGACTTAAAAGTTATAAGTTATACCCACCCGTGGATACAAACACTGTCCCTAGACGACTTAACACCCGTGGTTCATTCAATTTCATTTTCAATTGCCAATTTTCAGTGGTCCCTTGGCCATTTTCTTTCTAATCCAAACAGGGCCTTAGCCAATGAAGACAAAATTTGGAACATTCAGTAGAGTACTGATTTTTTTGTTGAGTCCCAACAAGTCGTCCTTTTCTAGTTGCTTGTAAAGGCTGAAAAACTGCAACGCTGGCTTCTTTCTAGTCTCTCTAGGTACAATGTTAGTCAAATTTGGTACTACATTGGAGACTGAGATTTCCCAACTAGCCAAAGTTACTTAATATTGTACCATTTAAATACTCCATGTTCATGAATCATGATCCATGTATCAAAATCTAGGTACAAAAATACAGTTGTGTTGAAACAGACAAAACTGAACTGAATCGAACCAATTACTACTTAAATACTCTATATATGTTCATCGATCAGTATCTAAAATCTAGGTACAAAACTACAAATACAATACTACGATAGAATATTTTCAGTTGTGTCACAATGTCACTTATTCAAGTAGTGGCTACAACTACAAGTAATTGCATGAGTGTTACGACAGACACTTATAGTTTCTGTCTTCGGTTTAGTTTAGTTCAGCAATCTACTTTTTCTCTAACATATTACTATTCAGTGCACAAAAACACATTCATAAAGTTTTGATAATAATAAAAAAAGATGTTATTGTCCTTTGTCATCAGCTTACTAGTAAGCAACACAACATCATTTACCTGACAGTGATTGGTATACACTCAATATAATATACACAATTTACCTGACAGTGATTTGTATACACTCAATATAATATACACAAGACATGTCTATCTCTCTACTCCCCCCTTGGGTCCCTTTGGATTTCATGGGGTAGTATGGGTATTTGAGAGATAAGAGAGAGATAGACACAAGACAACACTTGTGTATACTACACAAGGTGTAAAGCTAGCTTTTTACTCATTTACCAAAGCATTAACTAGTCCATCATGAAATTGATAAGAGTACGTACTACCTATATTCATTATTAACTCCTACAACAATGCTTGACACAAATCTTGACATAGCTTTCAATATGACTTTTGTTCATATGACATCTTATTACTACTTACTACAGTACATCTTGCAATAAATGCTAATTGTACTAACCGATATGAATCCTCCAACAACATCTGTTGGACTTTGAGATTCATGATTCTTTCCTTTTTCTTTTTCTTTTTTTTTTTTTTTTTAACCATGACATGCATTAGACTTTTGGGTGACAATATAATTGAGTTGTGAGAAACATTCATACCTAACCATAGCTTTGGATCCTCATCATAAGATGTAGGGTTGAGCAGAAATATCGAGTACTTAGTATCGAAACCGATAGTAAAATGACAAGAAGGCGAGACTAACCTGATTGTTCCATCTCCAGGGGTTGAAGAGGTGAGGTTGGTCAAAAAGGGAAGGATCCAAATGCACGGCTGCAATGACTGGCAGCACTTTCCATCCACATGGAATGTCATAACCTTTACAATACCAATATTCATTTAATAAGAAATTTGCTTTTTGGCTTTCCGGCCGGCAGTTTTCAAGTGAACCACCCACAAAGTATACATGATCATGAAATCAAATAGAGGTTTTAAAAATAAATATACTGACATTACCTTTATAATGGACGTCTTTAAGTGCCTTCCTGTGTAGGAACCTTACTACATTACCTAGCCTTAGTGTTTCATTGATGACCTTCACAATTTACAACATAAAATTCTCAATTTTGTGTACAAGTAGTTGTCAAGAAAATATACTCGAGATACAACTTTTTGGAAAGCAGAAAGTTGTAAGGTTCGTGTTTGATTCACGATTGCAAGAAGTTCTATTTCCTCCAAAAATGGGGCAAATAACTTAACTAACTAATAACCCTTAGGTAAGTCGAAGTTCGTTCTAACTTCTACCCCGTGTTGTCAACCAAACAACTCTGTGCACTTCTCGACATACAACATGAACAATGTGACCCTTAAGATTGTATGATATTTGATGAAAGTGAAGTAGGCTTACACATTGGGTGAATTCCATTTTCTTGTAATCCTCCCAGTTTAATTCTGTCTCTCCCAACTGCTTCTTGGCTTTGGAAATCATAAGGTGCTCTTCCTGTAACCATTATAAACAGATTAAAGAGAGGCAAGAAATTAAAAACATGATTAAGAAAATATTTTTCTTCTTTTACAAAAGGACTAACTTTTTTTAAATTATTGATTAAAGAACATAAAAACATACTCTCAATTGTTGCATAGCAGCAGGGGAATCCTGCAGGAAAAAGATGGCTAAGGCAATGGAAACAGAGGAAGTTTCATGGCCAGCAAAAAGCAAACTCAAAATCAAGTCCAATATTTGCTCTGTTGAAAGATTTGAGTGCTTAAGAACCCAACCAAGAAGATCATCATCATCCATTTTATCATTCCCATCAATTCTCATTTTCTCTATCCTCTCATTCATTTTCCCCTCTATGAACTGAAGTATGGTAGACCTTGACTGTCATCATAAACATCAACAATAAAATTAGTCATGTAAATAATTATAAAAATATATTTTTTTTATTTTTTATTATTATTTTTGGGTTGTTGCTTACCTTTAATGCTCTTCTGTAAGGAGTTCCAGGGAAATTCAGAGGAGGTGAAACAACACCTTTCATAAAAGTAATGTATTCCTTCTTTAGCTGTTCTGTTTCAGCTTCCCCAGGATCCAAACTCATTATATGCTTTCCCATCAAATTAAATGTAAACTACACATACCCACATAAAAATACAAGTCAATTGCTATACCACATCATAATTTGGCAACCATTTTAATGACCCAAAAAGAAGAAAAAAGAAACATGCTTTACCTTCTTGGCTTCATCCTGTGCAGAAAAGGAAGAATTATGTGTCCAAGAACTGAGCACAAGAAGAGTGTGTTTCTCAACTTCTTTAAAAAGATGAGTTCTAAGCCTAGCATGGCTTAAGAAATTGAGAGAAATAACTCTCATATCTCTGTGCATGTCTCCAACCAAAACTAACATAGACCATTTTCCAAGTATACCACCAATGCTTCTTGGGTAGCTGCATTCAAACAATCTTCCTTCATTTTGTAATATGAACCTATTTAGCCCTGAATCAGCTGATACAATTGTTGGTTCCCCAAACAAATTTGACTTGTATATTTTCCCAAACCTGCAAAAAATATAAAATTACACAACCTTAGAACAATTTTTGCACAAATAGCATAAAATTGTTTTTTAAAAAAAAAAGAAGCTTTGATGTTAAAGTCTGCATTTATTATTATTATTATTTTTTTTTAAAAATTTGGTACCTAGATATGTGGTTCTCCATGAATGCTCCAATGGTGGTAGCAGAATAAGGCTTCAAGTAGCCAATAGTTTCACCAATAAAGGGTAACCCCATTTTCCCAGGAGGGAGATTTAAAGAGGGTTTTTTTCTCTTAAACAAGTTGATAATCAAATATAAACCTATAACCAATGGAAAAAGGAGCAAGAAGAATTCAGTATCAGACATGGGCAGATTAGAAATTAGAGATTAAGAGTTCTAAACAAGAATTGGTGATTTTCTTCTTTGTTTTTCCTTTCAGGGTATTTTATAAAATGATCAAATGCATATGAATTTTGGAATGTGGAAAATAAAATAAAATAAACTTGGCTATCTTTGTCCTTTTGGGCTCTTGAAAATGTGTTTGAAGAGTCACTTGCAGGTTTGCAGCAGAGAAGAGCAGACCAAAAGGTGACTGGAACAGGGGAAGCTTTGAGAGCAAAGGAAGAAAAATAGCAGGAAAATGAAAATTAAAAAGAAGATGACAAAGTAGCAAATGTTCTAATGAAAAGTTTTGGAACCAATAAGGGGCTTTTATAGGCTGCTTCCAGAGTGATACTGTCTTCCGTTCATACTAATAAAAAAAGATTAAGAGATTTTATGTTTTCTTTCCACTTAAGTAGTTAATTTAGGATTGATTCAATTTAATGGAGTCCCATCACTAATCTATTTTTCCTCTCAAATATATATGGATGTGTTTTCACTTAGACCCGGCTCTCTTCACCTTTTCTTTTGCTGGATTTATCTGCAGAAAACAGACTGAAATGAAATTTAAGAACTAAGCTAAATTTATTGAAATGAACTGAAATTTACCACTCTCTGCAGTAAATACTTTATGAAGAAGCTGAAGAGAACGGGTCTTATTCAATATTTGGTTCAATTCATTTCATTTCAATAATCTACTTTTTCTCTCACAAATTACTATTTAGTCAAGTTCATTTCATTCCAATCTAATTTAATTCAATGAAAAAAATACACCCTATTACTATTCAATTCAATGAAGTTCAGTTTACTAGAAAAGAACACACTCTTATTTCACGTCTAACAAATAATACAAAAATCTCGTATAAAACGGACTCAATGAAATATCTCTTATACAAGAATGATATATTACCGACATCATTCTTACATATAAAACTAGCCTAACCTTAAGGCTGCCTCATACCAGATTGTTTGGCTGTGAGGTCATTGCTAACAAAACATCTACTTTGATCTACTTTCCCACAATTCACATGATTAATACAATGGCCTCACAGCCAATGGTGATTAAGCATTTAGCGATTCAGGGAATTGCTAGATTGACCAGTGGCTTGACCTATGCACGGGTGACCGGCCAAATTAATGATAGATCAAGGGATTAATAATAATATTTGTTGTGACCCCTCACCTTATTATTATTATTACTATTATTACAGGATAATTATTAATTCAACGACACTGTACTACTTATGAAATGTCAGTTTAAGCTTAGCTAGCAAGGGTCCAGTATCGTCTCTGTAATCTGATCTGATCTGATCATCCAAAGTGCAATCAGTACAGTCAAAGTTGTATCAATCCCTTAATTTGGCCATCAAATTACTTCGATTGGTTTTTCCTCCATCTCTTTTTGTTATTTTCCCTCGCAATACTTTATTATCTCTTCGATTGGACATTTGAATGTTTTCTCACAATTTTGAAATACAGTTTGTTTTTGCCAATGCCTAACTCTTTGTGTCATTCACCATGCCCACAGTTGGGAGGGCTTAAAGTATCATAGGACGGTGTAATGGTTGCAGAGGTTACGACGATGCAAAATAGAATTCAAAAAGCTTTTAATCTCAGGTTATGTAATATTCATGTCGAATAAGATAAGAGTATTGCCATTCAAACTATGAGGGGGAAATTGTTCATTCCATGGAAAATTTATAATGTAATCATTGATACACATAAAAGGCTAGTTAATTGTAGTATAGTTATTAATCCCTCGATCCCAAAATAATCTTTACATTTTATTTGGATACGTAGTAGGAGTTGAAATGGTCCAAGAGTTTCCACCTTTACCCCTTGTTTTCTTTTGCCTTTTGTGGTTCGCATACTTGAAGCCTCAAAGGTGTTTCGAACATTCTGAGGTATGTAAATATTTTCAGTAAAGAAATCGTAAATATTAACTTAGGACGAATGGATAATCATCACTGTTAACTTTTTTGCAAAGGTAATAAGGCAAGGATGGTCGAAAGAGATAAACTAGCTTTTCATACATATAAGTTAAGAACAATCCTCGAAAAAAGGAGCTTCTAATTTTTCCTATCTTCCCAACCTATTAAAAAATGAAAACAATAAAATTATGACGAACTAAAAAAACTAACAAGGTGCATCCAAAGTTTTCTACGGTCGGCAGCGCCGTCTCAAACATTTTAGGGGCTCTAGGGCGAAATAAGAATGAGGGCCCTTTTGCACCAAAAAAACAGTGAGAAATAGAAAAAGAATTGCAGTTGGTGTATGTTCAACGAACCCAGCTTGCAACTATAAGAAAGTTTTTGAAAAAGCCAAGAAAACATCTCATAAATCCCCCCTACATGCTCACACAAAAGAAAAAATAAATCGTTTGGCTCACATGTACAGATAGGTATTAATATCGGAATGAACTGGTATATGCAATACCAATTATGTACGTAAAAATTAACCCCAGATGCGGATGCTTTTGGCTAATTGATTCAGAAGGTGATAAAAAAAAACTACTCGTACTTTATACTAAAATAAATTAAAGTTAGTATACTTGGTAAGTGCATATGCAAGGATTCGACTTCAATTTAGTGTGTATATAATACATATGTTTACTCTTCTTTGTTAATTATAACATAACTAAAAAAAATTTGGAGTGAGGAATGAATTTCTTTTAAAAGACTTAAAAATGAGAACCATAAAAGCATAAGGGAAAAGTGCAAAGATAAGAAATAAAACGCTTGAAAAAGGAAAAAAAAAAATAAAAATAAAAACAAGGACCATGAGAAAGATCTGTTCACTAGAGAAGGAATGAGGCCCATGAGACTTGATCTCAGGTAAAGGAAGCATTTGCTGCTCTATGATTCCCACATAGAACCAGTGAACTAGAATAATTTTTGCTATGGTACTACACTAAGTTATCTATATTAGTATTTTCTTTGTGTCATTGGGCCCTTTCAGTAGCTGGGCCCTAGACGATCGCCCTCGAGGCCTATGCCTAGAAACGGCCCTGACGGTCGGCAAAGGAATTTCAATTCCGGGATTCTTAGGGCCAACTTATACGAATCGAAATTGTCACCAAAAGAGATGGTACAAAAATTTGTGTGGACTTAGTCCATGATAGACCAATATTTTACCTTGAGTCACCCCTCTAATAGTGGAGTCACCCCATACTTCACCTAGAGTCACCCCATACTTCACCTAGAGTCACCCCTCTAATACTGGAGTCACCCCTACTTCACCTGGAGCCACATCCTACTTTACCTGGAGCCACTCCTCAAATTTATATTTGGTGCCACCTCTTTAATAGTGGACCACCCCCTACTTTACTTGGAGTCACCCCTCAAATTTATACTTGGTGTCACCCCTCTAATAGTGGAGTCACCCCATACTTCACCTGCAGTCACCCCTTTATAGTAAAGTCATCCTCATACTTCACCTGAAGCCACCCCTATACTTCACCTGAAGTCACCCATTAAATTTACTTGGTCCATGATGGATTAAGTCCACACAAAATATGCTCAAGAGATGGAGATTTGGTAAGCAAAGGCTAGCTTAGTGTCTGTCTATTAGCATCTTTGTATGGTCCGAGTTCAGCCGCTATTTTTGGGCCATGTTTTTGTCCACCAATTTGACCACTGGCTAAACCACGAGATCTATGCTTTATGCGTGCAAAATTTGCTTTCTTTGACAGGTCTAAACTCTAAGCAGGTCTAAACTCAGGAACTTCATAAAATTTAATAAATAAATAAATAATAAAAGCGTAACCACGAGTCTTTTTATTGCGAAAGATGTGGCCTATTTTCATCCGGCCAAGTTTCACATACATAAGTCAAACTCCCTTCACACTGTACCTCATCACTTGTACTACAAGTGGTCTATTTAGCAACTTTCTCACTCAAGTGACCTGGGTTAGATTTCTCCCATCTCCACTAATAAGGATTTATCTCCTCAACCCTTTATAGTAGGCTCCTTACTATTGTAGGCCTATAAGCATGAATACATGACCATCCAGGAAGACTTGAAATACCTTTAAATGAGGTACTAAAGTCAGAAATAGGAGTAGCGGGCACTGTTTTTGGCCCTAATCTCCAGAAGGGTATGCTTGGATTGAGAGTAATCAGTAATGTAGCAAATTAAACTGTAAAATAGAAAGATAGAGGTCGTGGTGGTCGGTGAGAGGTGCAACTTGGTGGAGAGGAGAGAAAATGAAGGGAAAAAAGGGAGAAATCATTACCCTAAGGGGGGATAGGGTAACTATTACCCCTCTCTACACAAAATCTAAGATCCACCTCTTATACCTTCCATTTAGTTTATAATTTAATCTATTACTCCCAACAAGAATGCCCTAAGAAGCAAATGTTATTTTAGAAATTTGGGGATTATATTATTAAATAAATAATATGACACATTCAAGACACTCTCACTTATAATTTAATTGAAAGACAAGGCGCTTCCAGGAAGCTATCTTAACAATAGTAATTTTCCCCTTCGGTACAGACGTCTTAAGGAAATTCTACTCGCAGGATACAATGCCTTCACACTAAAATTAATCAAAAGCATGTACAACTTTTTGATTCTTGATCAAGAACTCAATATACTCAATATTTGTGTGCGATAGTGTTTGTGAAAATACACTATTCTCATTACTCAAAAAAATTATCAAATGCCCAAATGGTGGTTGGTTTATAGATGTTGAAACAACACTATTTGAGCAATTGCATCTCTTCTCAAAAGATGTGCTTGTTCATTTGGAAATGAAAAGACACAATGTTTCACTTATACATGCCTCTTGGTATAAAGCATGTCACTTTCCCAAAAGACACATTGGTTCATTTTAAGATGGCTCACAATCTAGCACCATAAGAAAAAATTTAATTATGCAGTGTATTTTCATAGTGATTTTAGGAAAATACTCATAAAACAATTTTGAATAAATATGAAACATAATATCTATTTATTTGAAAATGCTTTAATATTTTTTATATACAAAAATATACAACAGCAAATTCTTGTCACCTGGTAGGAAGTAGTAAGTACCTTGGGAGACTTGATAAGTAACTTTTTCATTATAAGGGAAGTCACTTCCCGCAGGAAGTGAATTCCTATATTTTTTGATCAACCAAACAATAAGTAAATTTACAATTCTTATATTAGTTATCGGTCAATCAAGCAAACACTAAATTTGTTGAATTTAAAGTCCCTCAAGAAGTTCTTGCTTGAGGCACGGGGATCATAAATATAATACGAGTATATATTTTTTTCCCTGTAATTTTAAAGATGTTTGGGTTAGACCCTCAACTTTTCAACACGGAAGAATGTATATGTATGCAAACAATCTAGCTAATACGTACACTGTTCCAGCTAGCAACTCACAACGGTACAAAGAGAGGGAAGAGCAGCCCTCTAAGCATTATGATTTATGGGTATTGTTATGGACCTTCCACCTCCCTAGGTGCATTATCTACCTTCCCTAAATGGCACGGTTGGGGGCCTTGGAGCTTCGGAGAAGCTTTGCTAGTCACATCAGTGGTATGGACGATATCATTTATGCTTCGTCATTTTGACATATTCCTGTTATCTTCTCGCACTTTGTTTCCTTGTAGGCAACTAGAGTATGCATTGCCCTAGCCCTGTCAAATAGGATCGCCGGATTCGAATCCGTCAATCTCATCTCTCAGGTTTGAAGTATATTTATGTAGATATGATCTTTTTCACTTATCTAATTAATAATTGGTTCGGTTCAATCAGTTTATTTTAAGAATATGATGATTATTGTCTCATATATAAAAGCATTCCAGATTTAAAATCAGTTTCCAGCGAGTTCAAGTTTAGATCTGCTTTTGTGCCTATTTTAACAAGTTTATGTTGGTCTATCTCATTTTGTGGTTTAAGTGCATTCTATGCTAATCTATATAATTAGATTAAAACGCAATGATTAAAACAGAGCTTGCCATATCAGCCGCTAAATTGCCGAATGATGTGTCAATTTTTCTTATGACGTGTCATGTGGGTCTTGGCCAGTAATAATAATGAAAAATAATAATAATAAATAATTAAAAAAGAGAAGAGAAAAAGTAGCAACAATAAAACATTACAAAAGCATAATGGAGTTTAATGACTCCTCCATCCTCTTCTCTTCATTCTCACAAGTTGTCAGGCGTTACAAATCCAAGAAATTGAGTAGTAGCTAATATCTCTCACATATTGATGAGCCAAAAAAAAAAGAAAAAAAAAAGAAAAAAAAGCTAATTCCTCTATCATGAATAGAAGATGAACCACACACAATCAATTCACCTCCTACCTTCTCATATGTTTAACGTTCGTATTTGGATCCCATCGCCGTCGTCCGCCATCTTTCCAGCATCGTGTGCATTCCATCCCCTTTTTTGTAAGGTTCATCGTATTTCTCTTTACGATTGCTAGTAGGCATTCGGTAACTACACCTCCTCTCTTTGCAAGATAACCCCCTAACTTTATTAAGCTTAGTAGCAGATATTGTTTTACATTGATTTTTCTGAATAGTTATACCAACTTGAATGTTTAAAATAATTTAATTTGATTTTGATTGTAAAATTTTTGCTAAAAAATAAAAAATATCAAAAAAAAATCGCTTAAAAAAATTTATGAAAAATTATGAGAACTCACTATAATAGTAGAGAGGGTGTGGGGGTAGTTTTGGTAGCACAAGATGGCGGAAAGCCATGCTCGGTACTCAAAAACCTTGGAGTAGATATGCCCAATGCATAACTTTCATAATGGTAGGCTTTCATGTTGCGTCACTTGCCTGCCTTCGCCTACAAACCCTCTCTCAAGCAACTACCGAATAAAGAGTCTTATAAGGTTTAGAACATTCTAATAACGAGAGTAGACGTGCCCAATGCATAACTTTCGTAATGGGATTTTGAGAGTTTGTTTTCCAAAAGTTCCACCTCAAACTCTCAATTATATTATTATGTCACGAAAAAACAATATTTTTTTCCCACCGATTCTAGCTATTTTAGTTTAATTTTTAGTTAAAAAGTACGATGAAAAATAGAAAATATATCAAGAAAATTAGAATTTTCACTTCAATAAATTTGGAAGAAATTATGAGACCTCAATATCAAAATAGAGAGGGCTTGTGGGTAGGTTTTGCGGTACGGGGTGATGGGGAGCCATGCTCGGTACTCATAAATCGTGGATTAGCCTCCGATGTTCCGGAAGAGGCCATTCAAACCTACAAAGGACCCGATAACCTACCTTGGGGGCCTCCAATGTCCCTTAGGGGTATCTTGTGCGATGTGGTGCAAAAATATCCAACTTAGTTTTGAGGCCTAACGGAAGCACAAAAAACGTGGATTATAGCATTTGTTTTCGGCTCCCCGGGGCTCGGGTGTCATTTTTGTCCAAACTTCACCGGGGGATATATCATGATCCTAAAGTAACCTCACTGCCTCAGGAGGGTCATTCGGACTCCGGAATATCGCCCATGCCTTTGGTATTTTGATTCTTACACCAATGTCCCATAAACGCCCTTCCAAGCCTATCAGGGAGAGGATAATGGACCCCAATGGCCTCCCATGTTCCCTAGCGTTTGCGTGTGATGTGGTGCAAAAATATAGACCTTCGTTCCGCAGCCTCCTGGAAGCCCAAAAAACGTGGATTATAGCATTTGTTTGCGGCTTTCCGGGCTCGGGTGTCATTTTTGCCCAAACTTTTTCTGGGCGATCTATCATGAACCGAGAGTACCCTCAGTGCCCAGGAGGGTCATCAAGATTCCCGAACATTGATATCACCCATGCCTTTGGTGTTGCAACTCTTACACCAGTGTGCCGTAAAACGCCCTTCCAAGTCTATCAGAGACCGGATAAGCGACCTCGAGGGACTTCCATGTCCCCTAGGGGTGTTCCGTACGATGTGCTACGAAAATATCCATCTTCGTTCCGGGGCATTCTGGAAGCCCAAAAAACATGGATTACGACCTTCGTTTTTGGCTTTCGGAGGCCAAGTGTCATTTTTGCCCAAACTTCTTCGAGGGGCCTATCACATCAATAGAGGATCCTTGGTGCCACGGGAGAGTCATCTGTATCCCCGAACTTCGATATCACCATGCATTTGGTGTTCTGGCCCTTACATTGGTGTTTCGTGAAAACGCCTTTACAAGTCTATTAGGGACACGATAACAGACCTCGGAGGCCTCTTATGTTCCCTATAGGTGTCCCGTGCAATATGGTGCGAAAATATTCACCTTCATTCCAAGTCCTTCTGGAAGCCCAAAAAACGTGGGTTATAGCCTTCGTTTTCGGCTTCCGAAGGCCCGGGTATCATTTTTGCCCAAACTTCTCCAAGGGATCTATCATGACCCTAGAGGACCCTCGATGCCCTAGTAGGGTCATCCAGAACCCCGAAATCTGATATCACCTATGTATTTGGTGTTTCGGCTCTTACATTGGTGTCCCGTAAAAACGCCCTTACAAGCCTATCATGGACTCGATAACGGACCCCGGTGCCTCTTATGCTCACTAAGGGTGTCCCGTGAGATGTGGTGCAAAAATAACAACCTTCGTTTCTGGGCCTCAGAAGCACAAAAAAGGTGGATTATAGCCTTTAGTTTTCGGCTTCCCGAGGCTCGGTGTCCGTTGTTGCCAAACTTCTCTGGGGGTCTATCATCGATGGTCATCTGGGTCCCCGAACTCCAATTTCACCCATAAAATATGGGACTTGGGACATGGGACATGAGTGTTGGGTATGAAACATGACACTCGTTGGGCTCTGAGACATGGGACATGGGCCACCCAGATTTTGTTTCAATAAATTTTTGATGTACTTAGTTCATTTCGATCCATTGTCTACTATGATAATATTTGGTAAAAGAACTTTATAACATAGTATTCTCATGTTTGTTACTAAAAGACTAATAATCGTTTCCTAATCACTCGGTCCCAAATATAGATCAATGTTTACAGTATGACTAATCATAATAAGTAGCACTATAATCCAACAAACAATGTCATTTAGAGGCAATGAATGACTTTTTTTTTTTTTTATAGAGGCAACACAAGCCAATGAATGACTTTTTTTTTTCTTGTCAAAGGCTAATACACGACCAGTGGATGACTATTACCATGACTTGAGGGCATCCCTCACCCCAACAATTTAATATTTGTCCTAAACAAATTAAGAGTCGTGCTGCGGATGAACCTTTCCAAATCCTGCATTGGTTTTTAGTTTTATTTACCAGTTAATCACAAACAGTAAGTCTTTTGTGAGACCAACTTACAGAAAAATGGGGTCACTATTTAGAATTGTAGGGGTCACTTATGGTGAGCAGTGACTATTGTTTCATTAAAAAGTGACCCCCGTCTCACCAAAAATTAAAAAAAATACCGTCTTATACAAGTTTTTGTGAAACACAAAACTAGCACCAAAGAAGTAAAAAAAAAAAAAATTAAACAAAATTAGAAGCAAGGAAACCAATTAGAAAATATTAAATTTTTTTTAAAAAAAACTCAAAAAAAGCTGAAATATCCCACACTAATTTTAGTTCATACAGGAGTTTAAGGCGGTCTCTTGGCTACGGGTAATCAAAGTGTTCTTTGTCTTGTTGGTTTCATGTATACATTTTTCGTATAAGATCAATAGTGATCTCTGATTTGAGAGAAATTAAAGAAAAATGAAATATAAGAAGAAAACTCTCTTCTATTTCTCATGGCGCATGGTTAACTTTCCAACTATCTGTTATCATAACTATATATAAGTATATAACCATTTATCATAAGATTTAGCTAGCTTTGATTTGATAAGGTTTTAATTAACAAAAGTATTTGGCCTTTATCTGCGCATAATTACATCCTGCTAAAAATATAAGTTTCGAAACAGGGATTTTTAGTATTTATCCCTTTCCAGCTAAGGATATTATGGAACAATTATTGGGTTATATACTAAAGCAATGGCCACAAAGGAGAATTTTCACAATTAATCATAGGTATTCAGCTTTGCCACAGAAGCGAATAATGTTATGGCCGAAAACATTCTACAATGTTGGCCTTCACGTGGACTAAGCACTCTAATTAGCCCTCTATTTCATGGCAGTTTCTTGCTCCACCGAATCACATGCTTCAATGGCCAAGCACCAAAAAAAAAAAAAAAAAAAGTTGCACATGCCGCCCTCTCTTTTATCCCAAACAACATCATAATATGAATTAGTTCGTGAGAAAGGGTATGTTATTTTCCTCTGAAGTGAATGATAAACAGAATGAGCATTGATGGTAAAACCACCCTGATAGATTTAATACCCTGATTGGCCTGATAGATTTATCTGAATTGAAGCAATTATTAAAATAAGTGGAAAGAACATAATTACTGGGTGAGACCGGCCAATTCAAAGTGAGCCGGTTAACAAGGGTGATGGTTTACTGGTTTTAAACTTACTTCATATGGTTTGGTAAGGCAAGGTCATGAGTTTAAATTTCCATTTCCCTCATGTCTTGTGTTTGTTAGGTCTAAACCTGACAAATGGGTCAATCGAATCGATTTCTGATCGGGTTTGATACGGGGCTAATTGGGTCGACCTATACTTGGGCTCGGTTCGGGTTTGGGTCGGATTGTACTTCGGGCTCGGGTTTTATTCAAATTTGTACTTTTTCGGATCATTTCGGGTCGGGTCAATATCGGATCGGTTTTTATTTGAAAAGTTGGTTGCTTTCGGGTCGGGTTAAAATCGATTTGTGTTATTTCAAATCGGTTTCGTATACAGTAAAAACTGTCGGGTCAATTTCGGGTCATGCTATGTTTTGATTCTCTATTTTCAAATTTCCATTCAATTCACCAAATTGGGTAAACACCAAGGTGACGTTTACTTGTAAGTAATGATGATTACAATGTAAGCCACCATTTTATAAAGTAAATGTGGGTAGAAAAGGAAGGAAAGGAAGGAGAAATATGAGATTTGGGAGCTTGATTGCATCATCCAATGTAATCATCTTTACATGTTCTAAAGTATAACAATTGTGATTACAATGGATGTTGTAATCAAATTCACTCTTTCCATGTTTCTCCTCCCCCTCATTCCTTTCCCAACCCACATTTACCCTATAAAATGGTGTATTACATGGTAATCACCATTACATTCAAGTAAACAAGCCCTAAGTAAGGTGTAGTGTATAACCTTTGAATTCTTTAGTAAAAAAAAAATAATCATTTTCATCAAATGATAGCGTTAAACCAGTTTAAGGTTCGGCTTACTTTGGTTTCGTGTCATGTTAGGCTTAGGTCGATTTTGAATCAGATTGCATTTATTTCAGGTCAAATTGGGTTCGATTCTAAACGGTTCGGTTCGGGCCATATTCGGACGCGGTTCATCATCGGGTCAATAATATTCTGTTCCGGTTCGGATCATTTCGGATAATCGATTCGGTTTTAAATCGGATTGACACTATTCGGGTAAATTCGATTCCGGTTTCGGGTCTGACAATCGATTTCGGGTCAGGATTGTCAATTCTAGAAACCATACTAGCCATTGTTGGTGCTACGTTGACAGGACCAATGCTTGCGCTGGTTGTTCAAATAGTTTGATATGTTCGCTATTGAACACGAGAGTCCGAACATGACGTAACAATAGGTGTCTCGGTTGCCATTCACTTGTGCACGCGCGCGCGCACACACACAAAAAAAAAAACAAAAAAAAAAAAAGAAAAAAAAAAGAAAAGAAAACTGAAAATCATTGGAAAGAAACATAGCCTGTTTTGCCCCCAGTGGAAGAATATGAGAAGTAGACAAATTCTTTCAAAAAAAAAACATAGCCTATGTAGAGATGGCATTGTGTACAGTTAGCACGAGGCACGACACTACCCGTCACGCCTTTTAAACGGCACCGCACGACACGAGCACGAATGAGAGGGCTTGGGTTCGACCCTAAATTTTTAATTAAAAGCACGATCGAGCATGCCACGACACGACAACACGTCAAAAATTTAGATAATATTTGGAAAAATCCTGACACATCATCACGCGTGGCACGACACAGGCACGAGCACGTACATAACCTAGGCCTACGTTTTGGATGAGTAGGCACGACACGAACCACGACAACTATAAGCATAGCACGGCACGACACTATTTCAAATCACGAAGACACGACACGAGCACGACCCGAACACGGGACGAAGCCATCTTTAAGCCTATCTTATCACATAAAGTGTGTTCTTTTATTTATATTTAATACTTCCTCCGTCTCATGAAAATATTTACACTAGTTTTTTCAAGGTCAAACTTTACAAACTTTGACCATAAGTATGTCAAAAAGTATGAAGATTCATAATGTAAAAATATGTTTGTTGGATTCATTTTAAATAGTACTTTCGAAAAATTATAATTTTATAATTTATATATTTATATAATTGTAATTATTTGCAGTTAACATAGTGTATTGAATACCGTAAAAAAACTAGTATGAACATTTTCATGGGACGCAGAAAGTAGAGTTTATTGAATAAATAGTCCTTACTATTAATAAGTATCAATCAATAGAGGGCTACTTATTCAACCAATACTAACCAAGGCTACTTTTAGTTAGATCACTATACTTATCGGTATTAATTCAATCAGTAGATACTTCTCATTATCAGATTAGTATACTTATTCTTCAATCAACCTCTTTTCTCTTCAACTTATTTTTGAAGTTTTAAATAAAGTCCAATTTAGTTCACTGAAAAAATTCACTTTAGTTCAAGAAAGAGAAGTTTAATTCAGTAAAACTAAGGCCATAGTCTTTTCGTCGTCTCCATACTACATTTTGTTTCGTTCCACCTCGCACTGTAATTTCTGATCCGTTCTACGCTGCATTTTCCGTTTCGTTCCGCATCCATTCTGCAGTTCATTTTGTCTCACGTTTTGTATCATTCTGCAATTCATTCTGTTCCGCGGAGCAAATTCTATTTCATTCTGTTCCGCATTGCAACTTCGGTTTCGTTGCAATTTGTTCCATTTCACTCTGCACTGCAAATTTTGTTCCTTTCCATTTCATTACTCATCGCCCCACACCATTCCATTGAGAAGAACATGACTTAGTTATATTGAGTTTTATGCAGATAAGTTTAGTAAAGAGGCCAAGGCTTGTTATTGAGATTAGCATACTTATCCGCACTTATTAGAACAGTACATGCTACTTATATTCGTATTAGGCCATGTTCTATTCGTCATCTGATCTAATAAGTAGAAAAGAACACCCCTTAGTCACCGCTAAGCAGTAAATGAACCAGGACTAGCAAAAAAGCAGTAAATAAACCAATACACTCGCGAATCGTTCGGGGACAAGTCCGGTCAAAACTCGTTTAGTAGTTAACGAGTCGAGCTCAAACATAATTTTTGAACTCGTTTAATAAACGATTCAAGTTCTAGCTGAACTTTGTTCGACTCATCTATGTTTATGAACAACTCGTCCAAACTCGATTATATTATTTTAGTATTAAATATAATGAGATCAATATGTATATAAATTATAGCAAAATATATCTGAAATATATATGTTCGTAAACAAGCTCGACTCGTTTAGCGGTTCGAGCTCGGCTCGTTTATTTTAACGAACCGAAATGAGTCGAGCTCAAAAAATATTATCGAGTTCGAGTTCAACTGTTGAGCTCAAAGATCAATTTGGCTTGACTCGTTTACTGTCTTAGGGTGCTTTTTTTCCACTGATTTTTACTGATTCTCACGACTGGGTAGGATCTTGCCACTTTTTTTTGCTCATAAGGTCATACCTCTTATTTCCATTTATTTTCTAAGGTTTGCTACTGATTTTCACTAATTAGATAAAATCATGCCTGTAATTTCTACTGATTGGGTAAAATTCTGCTACTTGTTCTCACTGATTCAGTAAAATCTTGCCACTGATTTTCACTAAATAGGTAAGTTTTTATCGCTGATTTCTACTAATTGGATAAGCTCTAATTCCACGAGTGCAAGAACACACCCCAAGTCCCCGCTAGTGCGCTCATATCACACAAAGAAAAAGATGGAAGAAAGAGTTAATAATTACGTAACCACTCGTGCGGGTGCCCCAAAGAAAGTGGCAGACCAATGATTGCAAGTATTTAACTTTTATTTTCTTTGCATGGGGAGCATTATCATGTCCACGTGTGTTGACCACAGTGCATGACGGCATGTCCACGGGTGACAGAGAGAGTGGGGTCCAGAACTGGAGAGAATTTATTGCCCAACCAACTACTTGATTTTTGTACTTTAATGCATGAAGCTTTTGAGACCCGATCCTTTACAACCGGTTTTGATTAGACCCTCCGACGACTTACTTTGGAGAGCAAAATTTTAATTTTTTCATTAAAAATAAACAGCTAAATTAACACCCCACCAAATAAAAGCCAAGTTGCAAACTTGCCATGAGACAAAAACTACACTACCCTAATAGAAGAGTATTCTGTTTATTGTTCATGGCCACGGAGCAATAACTGCTTAAGGATTAAGTGGGAGCACAAGCGGTTTGCACATTATTATATGCTTTCTTATATCAAAAAAAAGAAATTTTCTATATACAATTAAATATTAATCTCTTAACTACTAAAACACAAAATATCGTATAAGACAACCTCAAAGTGAGGATATAATCATCAATCCAAGGTTAAAATTAACGCTGTTATAATCCTATTAATGTTTTGATATACGCTAAGTTGTAATACTATTCTTATGGCTACCAAAATCCTAACAAAGTGGCAAACATTTTAAGGGGTTCCTGCAATAGCGCTTGGTTCCGTAAAGAACATAGAGGTTGTTGTGTTCCTTTCACCTTTATCAATCATTAATTATATCGCTATAAATGTTTTAGGTTCAATTTTGCAACATCTTTTTTCTCCCTCACATTGGATATGTTCATTTCCACATTTAAACTGATCAGCTAAGTGATGTGCACTATTTTAAAGTGATTGAGCTCTGAACTAAGAGGATGTCAAGAAAATGATACATCTTTGGCTGAAATTATCTGAGAGTGTGTTCTTTTTCACTCATTGGGCCTTATCCAAACAATGCAAATTATTGACAGTAACTTATCCAATCAGTGAGAATTAGTGACGGGACCTTACTGAATCAGTGAGAATCAGTGACGGGACCTTACTGAATCAGTGAGAATCAGTGGCACACCTTACTCAATTGTTAGAAATCAGGTGAAAGGACCTTACCAAATCAGTGGAGATCACTGGAAAAAAAAAACACGTTCATATTCACAGAATCAGTGGCAAGACCTTACTGAATTAGTGATATAAATTTACGAAAAAAGTGGAAAAAGAGTGGTAGAACTTTACTAAATCACTGAAAATCAACAACAAAACCTTACCCAATAAGTGGGAATCAATAACAGGACCTTACCCAATCAATGAGAATCAGTAGAAAATAACACACCGTAAATCTAAAATATACCATTATTACCTTAGGTGTGAACTTATTTATAGTGTCATTAACAGCCTGTTTGGAAGTTTTGGGTGGGAATGGAAGGGAAGAGAATGAGAGAAAAGTGAAGGGAGGAGCATAAAGGTGAAATATTTCACTTTGTTTGGAAATGACCATGATTGGATTACACTTGGTGTAGTATACACAAACATGTCTTTTTCTCCTTCTCCTTGGACCCCTTTAGATTTCATGGAGGTAGTATGGGTGTGGGGGAGAAGAGAGAGATAGACACAAGACATGTTTGTGTATACTACACATTGTGTAAGCCTAGTATTACTCGTTTGGGAGTTAAAGTAAAAAAGAATGGAGGGGAACAAACTGTTATCACTTAAAAATCCCTGGATGATAAAAATTAAGTTAATAAAGGGGAACTATTCCCCTTCATTACCTTCCCTTCCCGTCATCTAAAAAAACTAATAAACAAGATTTTTTTTTTTTTTGGAAAGAATAAACAAAAACTTTTAATTTTCTCTTCATTTGTCTTTCTTACCCTCCATCCTTCCACTGCCAAACAGGCTCTAAAGAACGGTTATTTTATTTACAAAAGGCTATTAAGGAGGGATGAAAGTATGAAACACGTATGCCATGACGAAATATTGACCCTTGCCGTTCTAGAGGATAACGATAAAAACAATCATAAGTGCTAATCTTGTAGTCTGGTACCCCTACTAATATAGAGCAAGATGGTCAAAGTAGCACCTGTCAAGGTCTACGGCTCTAGTCCTTCGGTTAGAGAGTCTCATGGACGAAACTGGAACCCCTTTCAGAGTTCAGAGGTCAGTTGGCTACATTACCCTAGTTTTATTTAACTTTTATTTTTTCTATGCTCATCTGCTACATTATTACCCCTAGCTGGCCTTCCATATTAAATGCCAGAACTTCTTATTAGAGAGTCCCTTTCATTTAACAGGAAGATCAAGGGACAAATAGAAAAGCCAAGGGGCCAAAAGTTATCATCTTCGCTTATCTAGTTTTTGGTTTGACGAAAGGGATATCCAAATCACAATGCTTTTCTTAACTCGTTGTTTGCAGCATGGGTGCGTTTTTTTCCACTTATTTTTACTGGTTCTCACTGATTGAGTAATGTCTTTTCATTGATTCTCATTGATTAGGATAAGGTCTAATCACTTATTTCCACTGATTCGGTAAGATTCTTGTGTTCTTTTTCACTTATTGGACCTTACTCAGTCAGTGAAAATCAGTGGATAGACTTTATTGAATCAGTGAGAATTAGTTACAGGACCTTACTCAATCAGTGGAAATCAGTGGCAGGACTCACATTCCTACTCACAGAATTAGTGGAAGGACCTTATTGAATTAGTGAGAATCAGTGGAATGACCTTACTGAATCAGTGGAAATCAGTGGCATGACCTTACTCAATTAGTGGGAATCAGTGATAGGACCTTACTCAATCAGTGATAATCAGTGGAAATAAGTGGAAAATAACACACCCTCAATTCTCACTGATTCGGTAAGGTCCTGCCACTAATTCTCTGAGTAGGAATGTGGGCCCTATCACTGATTTCCAGTAATTAAGTAAGGTCCTACCACTAATTTTCACTGATTGGGTACGGTCTTGCCATTGATTTTCACTGATTGAGTAAGATCCAATAAGTGAAAAAGAACACACCCTTTGCTTCGTTGTTCTCCAATAAATATGAAGAGAATACAATTAAGAAGCCAATGACACAACTATAAGATAATCAAATTAACGTGGCCCTTGACAAATGGGAAACAAGAATGGAAGTTAGGGAGAAGTAATTTGGTGAAAACCACATACAAAGTTACAATTTTTGTTCATAACTCCCTGAAACGTTGCTTTTTGTTCAGTACCCCCTTAAATGTTACAAACGCCCTGATACTCACCCCTTAAATGATTTGCCGGCCACATTTCATATTTCTCTTCCCGTTTTACCCTTACGTGTAAGTCACATGCCCTTAAATGACCCCCTGGTTGACCCAATTAATTACTCTGTTTGACCCTTTAATTATTTAACATTTGACTTAATTAACAAAAGTAACCCCCCCAAGAAAGAACACAGTATTTCCCTCTCTCATTTTCACGACATTTCTCCATCCACCATTGTTCCTCTCTGCTATTGTCCACAGTTCTCCACCATCTCCATCTGTGATAGGGAAAGCGGGAGATCCAGGTAAGTCCTCACCTTCTTCTTTTTCTCTTGTCCTCTTTATGTCTGTTCTCTTTTTCTTTCCCCAATATTCAGTGAATTAGGGTTTGTGTAGTTGTCCCAATTTTTCGTTTCACTGTCCCCATATTATTTTGTTGATTCTGTCGTGCTTTGATTTTGTAAGGTGAAAGATCCCAAGCTCCAATTCAACTCAATACTCACGGCCTCCAATTTGCAAATGTAATAAAAGGGCATCCCTTGTCAAATCTAAGACAAAAAAGAACCCATAGAGACGTATTTTTGGTTGATTATTTAGTGATCATGAGAATTATAGACTATAAGTTCATTTTCTGGGTTTTGTCTTCGATTTTGCTGATGTCGCCTTGGCCAGAGAAAAAAAATGAGAGAAAGAGAGATGGAGAGTTGTAGAGAGAGAGAGAGAGAGAGAGAAGACAGACATGGAGAGAGAGAGAGATAACGAAGATGGAGGGAGGGAAATTATTTTTATTGAAAGGGGTAAGGTGAAAAAATTAAAGACTGAATTTTGAATATTAATTCAATTTGGTAAAACAGGGGGGTCATTTAAGTGGCATGTGACTTACACGTGAGGGTAAAACGGGAAGAGAAATATGAAATTTGGTCGGCAATTCACTTAAATGGAGAGTGTCTAGGCGTTTGTAACGTTTAAGGGGGTACTAAACAAAAAGCAATGATTCAGAGGATTATGAACAAAAAGTGCAACTTTGTAGGTAATTTTCACCAAATTGCGCAATTTTAAATTGAACTTGATGGTTGGTAATAGGGGAGCAAACGAGTCGAGCCGAGCCAAGCCGAGTAATACCGTGTTATTTCTCGGCTCATTTACTAAATGAGTATCATATTGGTGTTCATGCTCGATTCGTTTATTATCTAGTGAGTTTTGGATAACCTTTGATGGAGTATGTTCACGAACTTCTTGTGAGTAAACCAACTTTAAAGGTAATATAACCAAATAAAAGACTGAACGAATCAAGTAAGGGGGTACTGATATGAGCCTCATTTATCAAACGAGCATCGAATTGGTCAAGATCAGTAAATACTACTACCCGGACATATCACAATAGGTCGAGGTCATGGAAAAGATCATACCCTACTATGATATTCAACTTGGGTCAAAAGCCATCAACTACAATGTTACTGTCACTATTCACCAAGAAAAGCTTTATCATAGGAGTAAAGATTACACATCTTAGACCACATATACTACTATTTAGATTGTATTTTTTCAACTTAATTTACCGAAATATAACTAAGGCCCTGTTCTCGTCAACGAAATGATGCGGGACGGTAAGTAATAAAACAGAACGAACGGAACGGAAATTACAGCGCGGTGCGGAACGGAACGGAACGGAAATTGCAGCGCGGGACGGAATGGAGTAATAACTATAACTTGTGTGGTGCGAAACGGAACGGAAATTACGGTGCCGTGCAGAACGGAACGGAAATTGCGGTGCGGAAAGAAACGAAAATTGCGGTGCGGAAAGAACAGGACCTAAACCATACTAACCATAGTTAAACTGAATTGAACGCATAATAATATGTGAGAGAGAGCATGAGTGTTTTTCAACTTACTGGGCCATTTTCGAATACTATTAAATTCAGATCTATACATTTTTTTTATCTTACAAATTACTACGAATTCTTAGTTTAGTTTAATTCAGTACATGCAAGTCCAATACATAAATAGTTTTTTGGGAAAGTTAGTTAACTAAAATTTAACAACTAAAAGGCTACTAGTAAACAATTGATTTTACCAAACATTTTCCAACATAATAAGTCAAAATTTGCATCTACATGACTATTGACTACGAGTACAATGCACTATGCACCAGGGAAGTGGTAACTCAGGGTGCGCTCTTTTACACTTATTTACAGTGATCTTTTCTAAATTGGTTAACGTCTTCCCATTGATTCTCAATGATTGTGTAATGTCTTGCCGCTGATTTCCATTGATTCGGTAAGATCCTGATTCCCACTGATTCAGTAAGATCATGCCACTGATATGTGAGTAAAAATGTGGGTCCTGCTATTGATTTTTCACTAATTGGGTAAGGTATGCCACTGATTCTCACTGATTCAATAAGATGTTACCACTGATTTCCACTGACTGGGTAAAATATTGACACTGATTGGATAAGGTCCTATAAGTGAAAAAGAACATGCCCCACTAATAGAGATTAGAGACCATATGACTGCATGGGTTCCTACATGCAATTTGGCTCAAGTGGCATCGCCAAATGCTTTGGGGTTGAAAAACGGATCAAACAAGTGGGTAAGGAAGGGCTTGGTTACAACTCCAATACACCCGACGCACACGCTGGAGGACCAGGAAAGGGGACCCCATTGTATGTCATGGCTCATATTGTAACATAAGTCATGATAATAACATTGTAAAGCCCCAAAAATAAAGTCCCTCTCAACTTCAATCATTGCGCACGCGCTCATCTGCGGCAGCACGATTTTCCAACCCACTACCCCCAACGTCAACCCAGGTCACAACTCACAACCTCAAATCAAAATGATAAAAAAGCATTTGAATTGAAGCATTGACCCACTCCTAAAAGTACTAACTTAGTTTGTGGAGTAAACTTTTTTTTTTTTTTTGGATGCAATCCTCAAGTCCTAACTTGCTAGTTTGCTATTGCTTTACTACGGATGTGTTCACTTCCACTTATATAGGATATATTTTTTCACTTATTGAACACTATCCAATTAGTGAAAATTAGTAACAATACCTTATCCAATTAATGGCAGATGCTTATTGAATTAGTGAGAATCAATGGTATGACCTTAACCAATGAGTGGAAATCAGTGTAACAAAACCTTACCAAATTAGTGGAGACTAGTGGAAAAGAACATATCTCTATTCACAAAAATCAGTAGCAAGACATTATTGAATAAGTGAAAATCAATGACGGGCGGGGCGTTCCAAATCAGTGCGAGAACCTTCCCCAATCAATGAAAGTGGACCTAACCTAATGAGTGAGAATCAGTGGAAAAGAAAACACACCCTTAGTAATTGGCCCAGCTCGATTCAGTGATCTACTTTTTCTCTCACATATTACTTACAGTAATGTGTGTTCTTTTCCGGTCATTGGACCTTAACCAGTCAGTGAAAATCAGTGGATGAACCTTACCCAACCTGTGAAAATTAGTGGCTAGACCTTACTGAATCAGTGGCAGGACCTTACTCAATCAGTGAAAATCAGTGGGAGGACTTTACCCAATCAGTGGAAATCATAGCAGGACTCACATTCTCACTCACAAGACTTTACTGAATCAGTAAAAATCAATAAAAGGACCTTACCGAATCAGTGAAATCAGTGGCAAGACCTTACTCAATCGGTAAAATCATGTGGCAGGACCTTACCCAATGAAAATTGGTAAGAATAAGTGGAAAATAACGCACCCTAAGAACACACTCCACCTCTTCGCTTCAACTTTTATCCTAATTTAGATGGGATTATACCTAACCGAACCGCTATAAATATACAACCAAAAGAGAGGAATTTCAGACCAATTAAGGTGGTAGCCCACTAAACAAATAGAAAACGTGAACAATTGCATACACCACAAAATCCTTGATGTGGATACCCATTGTTCCAACAAATCAACACTTTCTCCCCCTTCCAAAGGATATTGTGTGGAGTGTGTGCATAAGCTTATACATAGGCGCCTCTACAAATTTAATCTTTTATGGAAGCGGATTTTTAATGCGGGAATAAAAATATTTAGTAGAAACAAGATATATAGGAACGTAACTAATATTATTAAATAATTATCATAAACTAAGACTTTTAAGACCATGAGTTTATTCATATCAGAAGAGAACTTACAGGAAAAGGAGTTTTCTGTCTCAAATTAATATGTGAATCGGATTCCTCAAGTGTAGTGACATGGTGTAACTTTGAAAAGGCCTCCACGGAAATTTTCTTTTGCCCTGAATGAAGATACGATGATGAAAAAATAGACATTGATCAAGATAAATGCATAGAAAAGTATTGAAGTAAAAAAAAATGACAAAAGATGGTAAACAAAAGAACGAGTTGATCGCCATTGTGGCACGAATGTATACGTTATTGGTGCAAAAACAGGCTTGAAGTTACTATGTCTACTAACACGGAATGAACTACAAGTCTACAACCAATAACCAAACACTCAAACAGACACATTTTGTAAAACCACACCATGCATACTAGCCCAACAAGCCACAAGCAAGTCTAAAAGGTAATCAAGTAGGACACAATGGGGCACCCAACACTGAGAGACACAAAAGTGCCTTGGGCGTGTCTCAGCAACCTTACAAAAGATGGTTGCATAAAGCAATAGAGGCTGTAATAAGGGAGATACTTCGAGATTTTGATAGCTTATGTGACTCCTACTGAGAATGATGACCCTTCTGATCGTATGTTCAACCTAGCCCTAATAATTGGACTGTACAATGCTTCAAGAGATGAAGATGGCTAACGCCAAGGGACTCAAAAATCTTTTCTTGTTTTTTTCCCTTCTTTTTTATCTTTTTTGGGATGGTGGGTGGATGAAGACGACTAGAGGCTGCGCGCATGCCAATCTACAGTAGTAACATGTAGGAAGTCAGGAATTTGCTATGGGACATTAGCCCCACCAAGGTTCTAAATCTTGTTGTGATGCCGCAGAACGACAGAAGCGGATTGATACAGGTGACGCATATCAAGTCACGGTCGTCATGGCATGAACTTTGGTATCAGTCATATTCGTGTATCGACCATTTACTGGTTGTATCGTCCGTTTATAGGCAATGTATAGGCCGTGTCAGTTATGTATCAGCCGTCTAAGTATTAGACGTATATCGGCCATGTATCCTCTGTATATCGGCATTTTCGAACACCCCTTGACATACTGGGATATCGTCTGTATCGGTAGCCTTCAAAACCGATACGTAGCGTATCGGCCGAGATTTTATACCCTGCTTCCAAGTAGAAGGTAAAGGCTACGAGAGAACTGCAGCCAGTAATATTAAGGATGATCCAGCTACTGTGTGATTATTTTTTATCTAGGGTGAGACAGAACATTTTGGACGACAGAAAAAGCGCACAATGTTTCACATAATTCCTACTCAATAGCCAAAATTTTCCAAAGTCAAAAAATATCAAATCTAAACTATACGTTACTACCCAAAAGAAAACACAAGTATAACGTGACTCTGCCGTCTAATCCTTGTTAAATTTTTTTTTTCCTCTTAGATATGAAACCTTGAAGATTAGCTTTGTTGACAATCATGGATCTGATTTCCCGACTGATGAGCATTTTTCTTCATAAAGCGCCTAGAAATGTACTCGAATCGCATAATGCCAAACCCACGAGTGCAAATTGAATCCACAGTCTCAAACAAGGAATCAACAAGGTTGCAAAATCAAGCACACCATGCATACTTTCTCTAATGACTGTCAAGACAGGTCCCTATCAAGGGGAGCACTTAATGGGTCATAGGAAGAAAACCATCATTGAGAAGCACCGCAGTGGTGTCCTCTCTGTCCATTATCAACCCAACACAGGCCTACAAAGGTTGACAAAAGGTCAAAAAGAAGAAAGGAAATGTAGGCTGAGTCCTGTGACCTTTAGGGCACCCAAAGATTTCAATCAGTTTAATTCCTAGTTTCATAAGTTCCTATAAAAATATAAATAAAAGAATCCAAGTTTCATAAGTAGCATTCATGCAATTTCTATCATATTTAAATGCTCTGTAAAAAAATATGATGTTTGAAGATGACAATTTGGACATACAAAAAGGGCAGATGAAAGCTAACCTTTTCAATCTGGGACATCAGAACTGGATTATGGCTCTCTGGCTTTTACTTTCGGCTGCATCCTATTGAACAAATGGTCCCCGCCGGATGCTGGACGGTCGGGATTTGTAGAGGTACGACCAATGCTCAGCAGAAATGCAACAACAGCATCAAATCCTGTTAAGCTTAATCCCACACCTAATAAAACAATCATAAGTTTCCACAATGGTGTTTAACTATTATAAAACAACCGCAAGTAAAATAATTGTATACTAATCTAGAGTTAGTGGCAGAGTATTAATTGGCTGAGCTTTTCAGTCTTTTGAACTGTAGTCTATAGACTAGTTAATGTTGCCTTGTCCTATCAATATAGGGAACAGCTGCTACATATCCTGTAATAAGTACCCCTCAAAACTCAAATTAAGGCCTAGATGTAAATGATGAGCTGCTTCAGTATGGTGGAGCAGTATCATATCAACATCTGAAAATTGTGAAAAATGGAAGAACAGATGATAGCTTGATCCAACAAAAACGGGTAAAACATGTCCCCTTCAGATCGACAAATCTAGACAGCAGATACATGTATAATTAATCAAGCATAGTACAAAATATATCTAAAGAAAAACTGACACTTAGAAAACACACTCCAGAAATGCCCATCATATGTTTTGCTGAGTGTGGTTCTTGGTTAAAAAGTCAAACCTCCAATCACATTACAAAAGCATCAAAAATTTGAGAGAGGCATAAGTTTCACTTCTAGTAAGGTAATGGCAATTGATGACGTCTTTCGAAAGCCTCCACATTACTGTTTCCACTTCCACTATGAAAAATCTACCTCTGTGCGAATATAGCAGGCATTTACCAGGTCTGAAGCAGCAACAGGTGATACCTTCAGCTGAAATGGAAATATCACTTTTTTTGTAAAAAACAAATTTAAAAGCATTTTAACAAAAGTTGCTCCCCAACAAGCCAACCACAAAAGACCATAATCACCACATTAGCACAGATAAGGGTTTTGGACGTATATAGAGCCCTAGCTATAGAAGAGCAGAGACAACAAACAAAGATGTTTATTAAAAACTCATGAAGAATGCATAAGTAACTATTTTATTACAGTTAAGTAAAGGACAGTAGTAAAATATTTTATTCAATCCCTAATGATTCAAATCAATTTGAATGCCAGCCATCTAAAATGATTTAGTACTAGTAGCACTGGGAAGTTCCTAGTGAAATCAACCAAATGTTCTGAAGCATTAGCAGACAGATTTGAATCCTTTAACAAAAGACAAAAGCAAACTCATCAATGTATCTTTCATCTGATAAAGAAGTTGTCAGGCCCCAGTTGGTTTCCTCTTTGGCCTGTGTTAGATGGCCCATATCTTCATAAATTACAAGAATCATGTTTCTCGTGTTGCACCAGTTATAGCTTCTTGCAATGATACCTCCCAGTATCAATTATTGATTTAAGCTTCACTTTTAGTTACTAGCTTCTACTACAGATACGGAAACTGTCAGAATTGTCAGAGGACAATTGTCTCAAGATTCACATAACTAATGGCAAAATTCCAAGGATATAATCCCTGGTCAGCAAACCTACAGAGTACCCTAGCCCAACACTGTCCACCCACCCACTACAAGCAAATGCACCATCAAGAAAAACCCCTCATCAGTTATCACCATATTTGCTAAATTTATTAGGAAAGCAAGAGGGTATACAGCCCAGTAAAAGTAATGATCAGAAAACTCACTTTAAATCAAGAAGACACATGCTGGTCATCTGACAATACCCATTAGTCCATTACATATGGTAAATATGAAAAGAGTTACATCAAACAATTGAACATCATCATGTTGAGCATATTAGAAAATAGACTCTTGCCATTTTTCCAGTTCAAACAATGTCTACTTTAAAAAAGATCAGAGAAAGCATTGTAGAATAGAACTAAAACCAGCAGCCAGACAACAAAACCACAATTAACCAGCAATAGAAGAACGTTAATCTGGATCGATCTGTGCGCTAGCCATCTAGTAACTGGCCAAGACATCAATGAGTCACATGAAACATGTAAACGGGGGTACCAATTCTTTTCAGCACACCATCGAACACTGTTTTCCTGAATTTATTTTTCACAACTTAAATTGCATCTAAAAGTTCTCATCATTTTTGCTCTATACCATCCCCATAACCTTGGCCACAACTACAATCAGTTCAAGATAAGACATTTCTTCATAATAAGAAAACAAGTTGAACGTGGAGGATAACCCGCAATAGTTATTTACACTTTAAAGTTAGGACCTCAACCACTCACAGAATCTAGATGCCAGAGGCCAGAGGGCAACAACCATGAGCTCAAAACTTAACTCGTATAGTCTGCATGGTGAAGTGTCTTCTACATGAAAGACAGAAGGCCAGGTAATATATCTCAATGCACATTATTTTTTTTGAGGGTCTTCTAATGCACATTTACAACCGAGGATCTTTATTATTGCCCCAGCTTTGTTGTGTTGCCATAAAATAATTTCAGAAGGTCTAAGATGTGAATAAATAACTAGAATGACAAGTTGGGTTCTAAGTCAAATATTTGACTCCAATTTGGATGATGCAAAGATACGAGTGGTTTGTTCTTTACAGGCAATAAGCAACCGTGATCTGAGAAGGTAACTAAATTTTAGTGCAGGCAGTAGTGGAGCATAGTGGGGTTGCCTCGGATAGGGAGATTAAGATTGGTACTGAAGTGGTACCGAAGAGGGATTGTTTCAAATATCTCGGTTCAATCATACAGGGCAACGGCGAGATTGACGATGACGTGACTCATCGTATCAGGATACGGTGGCTAAAGTGGAGGAGTGCAACGGGAGTTCTATGTGACAGAAAAATTCCACTAAAACTTAAAGGCAAATTTTATTGTACAGCCGCCAGCTATGCTGTATGGGGCGGAGTGTTGGCCGGTGAGGCAGGTGCATGTGCAGAAGATGCGGGTGACCGAGATGAGGATGCTTCGTTGGATTTGCAACTCTACAAGAAGAGATAGAATTAGGAACGAAGTGTTGAGAGGCAAGGTGAGAGTGACCGATATTGACAACAAGATGCGAGAAACAAGGCTTAGGTGACTTGGGCATGTGAGGAGGAGACATCGAGATGCACCGGTGAGAAGGTGTGAGAGAATTACACTTAGAGATTGTAAACGAAGAAGAGGTCGCCCGAAGAAGACGTGGGGAGAGGTAATCAGGCAGGATTTGACCCTTCTAGATCTTACCGAGGACTTGGCCCTAGATAGGAAATTATGGCGTAGCAGGATTCGTGTAGAGGATCCGCGTTAGATTAGGGTTGTGCATTGGCTAGTACTAGAGGTTGATTCATTTTGTTTATAGCCTGTAGCGTCTCCTTCACTTTATGTTGCTCAATTAGTAGAATCTTGTGTTAGTATGTTTACTGCTTTACTTCCCTTGCCCCTTTTGATCATTCGTTATGGCTTTAAAAAAAAAAAAAAGGCTTTTTGAAATGCATTTTAAAAAATAAATAAAAAAAAAAAGTTTTTGTGGGTCTTTCGGAAACAGTCTCTCTTCTAGGCGACTAGTTAGGGGTAAGACTGCGTACATCTGGACCTCCCCAGACCCCGCCCTAGGCGGGATACCTACTGGGTTGTTGTTGTTGTTGTTGTTGTTGTTGTAGTGGAGCATAGTGGGCGACTAAAAGAACTTTGATCACAGCATCAGATTAGGAAGATAATACGCATGGTGGTGGACGTTTGTATTCATTCAGTATGAGTACAATACAATCCACTGGGGTCATGTTAGCCTGTAAAATCAAGAAATAACTTTCGGACCAAACCAAATGGCATCTTGGCTCAAATTGGTTGAGAAAACTCAACATGCCGGAACAGTGATGCACAGGTGAGCCCAATCATGAGCAAGTGGTTCAAATGTCCAAGCTCATTGCAATCCACACTTGAGGAAATCTTAGAAGACTGTGATTCAAACTAAAGAAATCAAAGCAGAGTTTGTCACATGGGGTTGTCTAATAGAGAAGGCTGCAAGCCTGGAAGGAGGGTTAACGATTTGCCAAGGAAGAGTGTAAGGGACAAGCAGAGAGAAAGGAAGGTTATTTTCAAGTTCAATCTAACTAATTATTCAATCAATGGACCAGAATTCAAGCTTTATTCTACCAATGGTCAAACAGGACCACTTCTCACATATTCTCAGGTAAGAAGCGGTTATCACACTGTTGATGTTGTTAACTGCTACTTGCAAGCGAACTGCATCCGAGGGAAATTACACTTCACCCAAAATGTTGCACTCAAAATACTCCTGGAGCCCCCAAATATACTGGCTCTCATCCACAAAAAGTAAGTGGGATATGAAATGTGCAGCAAAAAAAAGCTCAGTATTCTCAATGAGCTTTGTTAGACCAGAGTATATTAACCACATAATCCAAACAAATAATGTATAGGAGTACAAAATCTTCGAAGTCTCAGATAGACAAAAGATTATGAGGTATAAGAAATAAAGGCATGCAGATTATATACCCAATCTGTAGAGTTCTACACTGAATGACAAGCTAAAGAAACTTTCTTTTTAAAATGAAAGCAGACCCCTAGTGGAATGTGACAAGTGTGATAGGTTCTCTGTATTCTGTATTGAGAACAGCCCTGCTGATATTGATATTAAACCTTATAACTCAATGTAGAATCCCGGACTCATTGAATATGTGATAATATCTATGGATTAAACTCATTGTTCAAAGCTAACAGGAAGGAAGCTTAATCAAAGAGAATATGGAATATTCTCATTAGTTGACCAGAGAGCTTCACCTAGGAAAACGGTACAAAAATAAAGTCTCATATCATAGCTATAAATGTGATAGGATTAAATGCAACTTGCCACGCTAAGAGAAAGCTTAGTTCAAGAAAAACACAGACACAGACAATGCTCATTAATTGAACAGAGAGCTTCACCAATGCAAGTACAATTAGAATCCAATATAAAATTAATGCTATAGCAAACTCCTCAAGCTTCTGGTTGAGATTGCAGAGATTGAAAGAATGAACCATACCATCCGATTCGTTTGAAGGCTGGTGGGAATCCTCAAAGATCAATGTCAACAGTTTTACAAACGTATCAGCAGAGGTCTAGTCGTCACTCAAAAGATAAATCATGTACTGATGGTTAAGCCCTGGAACTGCATTGACATTATCAGGGCCAAATAATCACATTGACAAGGGTAGTAGCATTCTTCTCTCTTTCTTCTTCGTAAAGGCCTTCCTTGACATCTTCAGGCATATAGGAAGGAACATCCCAAGGCTTACAATGACTAATGAGAGACGGAAGTATCCATAAGATAGGGTTATATATGATGATACTAGAAGGACACTAAAGATTAATGCCAATGAAATAGCCACGAAAACATCAGCCCTGCAAAAACCAAGAAAGTGCTAGCTTTTAACTGCCATTCAAGTGCTTCAATCAAGAGTAATCAACTACAGAACAAATAAAAAAAGCTGACGTAGATCAGCTCTTGCACTAATAAATAGGACTATTTTAGTGAAAGACAAGAAATTTCCTTCTTTTTCCGTTTCTTTGGGGGTAGGGGAGAGGGGAGGACTTCTACTTGAAAATAGATACTCCCTCCATATATGGAATTAATAGTCACATTGTCAAGGGGAGGGGGTGGGGGAGAATTGTCTTTGCCCTCCTTTCTACTTTAAGATAGATACTCCCTCCATCTGGAATTAATAGTCACATTGTCTCAACCCCTAGACTTGAAATTTTGATTACTTTGACCCAAATACCCCCCTCTCATGAGTCACTACTATTACTACATGCCAACAGCTTGAGAAGTGCCACTGCGAGAACATGCAACTTAAACAAAGACCTGTTGTATGAAAATGTGATTGCAAGGTCCAATTTATAGAAGAAAGAAAAGTTTGTTTCTGGAAATTTCATGACACTAGAGAGAAAAAATAGAGACAAAGTAACCCATCAGAACTGCTTTGATCAAATAGAGAGAAAAAAAATTGAACAACTCTAATTTTCCTTTCTGCTATAAACCAAAATTAGAGACACTAGATGATGGGCTACAAGCCTACAAGCTACAGACAAGCCAGATAGTGTCAAGTGGCTCTAGGCTGAGCAATAAACTGAATTGATCAGTTTAAGCAATTTAGACAACCCTGTCTAAATTCTCTTTGGTCAAAGTTCATAGATAGTTGGTGTAAGGCTAAACAATAAACTGAGATGATCAGTGTAGTTGATTACTAGACATGATAAGAAACAAAACTAGCAAAAGTACGCAATACTCAATGGACAACAAGCAAAGTACTTGCATGCATGGCCTACCAGGGTATCAAATATTGGCAAATATGCAACGTATCGGCAGTTATATATCTGTTTCTGAAGTTGCCAATTTGCAATATCCCGGTACATAAAAGGGTGTCAAGAAAGGCTAATACACGATCAGTATGGCCGATAAAACAAATATGGCTAATACCAAAATAAGCCTTACGGATCATAGCACGAATATAGGGACACCATGGGCAAGTGCCAAGGGACGTGGCTGCTGAGTCTGGAATCCCTTGGGTGTAAACGCTGGGACGTGTCCTGATTATAGGACAACCACTGGGACGTAATCCTAGTCATGACCCTGGTAAGCGCTTACCCAGGGCATGACTAGGACCACCCAGCCGTTGCGCGGCTAACAGGCGCATGTGTCCTATAATTAGACACGTCGCAGCAGTTACGCCCAAGAAATGCCACACTCAGCACCCACGTCCCTTGGCAGTTGCCCACGTTGCCCATTGTCCCTATATCCGTGCCATGATCCTTAAGGCTTCAACAGATCCAGACTTGTCTATAAATAGGCATCACAAACCTAGGCTAAAGGCATTCATTCCCTCACAGAGCCCCACTGAGCGAGATACACAGCCTAAGACAGCCAGAGACAATGACGTCACACACAGGTCAAAGGCATTCAAGAGACCCGTGACCCCAACACGAAATCAGTGAGCCTTCGTCCATGCCAAGGGAAGCAACCGTTAGCCCTTGTAACCGCACCTCCCTCTTCCTATCTCTCACCAGTCACCACCACCCCGCACCAAGTTACTGAAGTGGCTGGCCCAGTTCAGCTAGGCGCCATCACAAGGAGAAACTAAGCCTTGTCCTAAGATGAAAATTTTCCCCCGTTCCACCTTATTCAGGTCCATACGAATTTGTCCCATGCCAACTATGTAACCTCAGGCAAAAGAGCCAATGTTGTCTTAGCTTCTAAGCGTTCAAGGTGTTCTTTGAAGGTCGTTCTTTATATCATAATGTCATCCAAATAGACCAGCATAAATTTCTCCAAGTAATCATGGAATACATGATTCATGAAGGTTATAACATATAAGTTAGGAAGTCACCATCACCAAGAAGGCCTCATACCTTATCATGCAAATGTCTTTCGTTCATCACCTTCTTAATCACTTTAACAATAGGTTTAGAAGCCGAATCAACAACTTTCATGCTAACCCCTCCTTAATCGAGTTGCAGCCTGAAACCCCCCCCCCCCAAAATCTCCTCTTCTGTCCAAGCCACAAATTAGGGATAGCTCGATGTCGACCATCACTTCAGCTTTCCTCCCATTGATTATGATTGACGTACACGAATATTGTGGAATGGTGCTTGATCACGGTAACCACCATTTCCAAGGCGCACAACATATGACTTGAATCCACACTTGTCGTCGTGCTTGCAAATACAATAGAATAAACCTACCATACATCCTGATGTAATATCAAATTGAGTCTCTCTAAACCTGCTTCTAATTCTTTAACTCTTCTTTCTTACGTTGGCACAGATTTTGTAGATGCTTGAACATATGGAACTCACCGAGTCACAGAAGGTGAGCAGAAAAGTATTGGGAAGGGACTCCATAATGTGCTTGAGTATGCCCATCATAAAACCAGAAGTAGTATGGATTTTTTCTCCAAATAATTGGTCGAGACTAGTCAAGTATTCCTTGTGAGTACAATAATCTCAAACAATTATTTAAGCAAGAGACCAAAATTCCAAAAGAATAGAGCTCTTGCCGTAGTTTTAAACGATTACCCGGCCTATAGATTGAAGAGCAAGGGTGGCTTGGGGCTGGAACATGTTGTGGTGTGGTTATGAAGGGTTGTCGTTGGCTGCATTGTTATGACAACAACTCCGTAATTGTTGAATGAAGTAGGTGATTACAAATTAGAAATCAGTCCTTCAAGACGCCATAAATGGTTCAAAATCTGCTCTGAAACCTAATTGTTGAAGATGTCTCTGCAAAGGGACCTTCCTAAACTATATCAATTCCAATCAAATAAGGAATTAAAAACAAGTTTAACGAGAATCCGAGCGGAATTCAATTAAATTAGGAAGCTCTCTGTTCCTTTGAGGTTATCCATTGGTTCCGAGCGGAACCAAACCAATTCAACGCCGCCTTTGGGACTGAATTATTATTTGTAATCATATTCGTTGGCGATCACGGAGTCGTTAGTGTGGTATATACCTCAACCAAGCAGCCAAGCACATCACAATCACTGCTACCCACCATCACCACCACCACGTGCCATCACCAGTGCCCACAATCACCACCACCTCCTCATTCTGCCATCAAAACCAACTCTGCTCCATCATCAGAACTTTTCCCTTACTTCTTATCTACCATTTAAGCTACCGATCGTGTCCATGTCCACTTTTTTTTTAGAGAAGGAATTTTTATATTAATCAATAGTTTAAAGAGTACAAAAAGGAGGACAAGGTGTCCTCAAATGCAAATCAAAGTAAAACCCAAATATCTATAAATCTCGCCAATGGCGTTGATCAACTGTGAGCGGGAGACCCTTAAAGGCCCATGCCGCCTTAGCCAAAAGGGAAGCCAAATAGACTACGTGATCCCAAACATAATCTATAGACTTCCCAACATCGGAGAAAACCCTCGAATTCCTCTCCAACCAAATTTCAAAGTAATTCCCTAAAGGGGCTTGCCCTTCGAGGCCAAAGTGGGCTGAGCAGTCAACTTCCATTCGAGTCGTTGACTGGTTGTAATATTTGAGGGTTATATAGATAATCTTGTTATGCCTAATTATTGGTACAGATTTATGATCTTTTGGTTTATCGCTTGATAATCATTTCGCTTTATGCATGTCCTACAACTACTAACCCTGAGTGAGACAACCCTAAGGGGGCGACCTCTGAGAAGTGTTCCAAGGGGTCCCACGTTTGAGTCCCCTAAGAGCCACCGGAGGTTTCCTGGTCGTTACTTAAGGGCCCATGGGATTAGTCAAGCAAAGCTTGGATACCCATGCTATCTCAAAAAAAACTAACCTTGAGCTATGTTACTAGGACTCGGGTACGGGTGTCGGGTGCGGGTACGTGTCCAAGGGTCGGATACGTTATCATTTGAAATTTGAGGACACGGGGACATTGTCCTAAATTGGGGACACGGGTGCGGGGACCCTGTCCTAAATTTGGACACGGGTGCGGCGGTACGGCATTATTTAATTATAAATATTTTTTTATTTATAGATTGTATTTTAAATTACAATTATGTTTTTTTTGCAGTTCGAATTGTTGTAAATATAGGAAGTGATGTGTTTTGATTTTTGAATACTAAGTTGAAAGACGTTTAACTTGTCATGGTTCTCCTTTTAAAAGGAAGCCCACTGGATTTTTGGACCAAGACAAATTTAAAACAAACCCATCTGCACGTGATACTCCTCTTTTTATTTTAGTGACTGCACGTGATACTGGAGTATCATTTATCAACGACCAAAACCCTAAATGGCTTCGTCAAAGCACCGCAGTCACAGCACAGGAGAGAGAAAGAGAAGATAAGAGAGGAGAGAGAAAGCTCAAAGCTGCTGGGCTTGGGGCAAACGAGAATGGCGAGGAAGGAGTCGCACACTCATCTGACCTCTTTAATCTTTATTCATTCTTCTCTCTCTTCTCTCCTCTCTCCTCTCTGTCACCATTCTCTCTCGTTCTCCCTTCTTTTCTCTGAAAATCTCCATGAATACCCTCGTGTCGCACTGAAAAAATCCGTGTCAGACGCAGATTTCATACCAGCACCCGTGTCGTGTCGTGTCGACACGGGTACGATGGCACAAAGTGCCGAGTCCTGGTAACATAGACCTTGAGTGGGAGACTCAAGCCGGTAAGACCTTTGAGATCTGTTCCAAAGGTCCCAGGTTCGAGAGTTCTCAGGGCCACTAGAGGAGATTATCGTGGTCGTTAACTCCAAGGCCTGAATACCCGTGCTATCTAATAAAAAAATTACTAAAGGGCATACCCATACCAGTTTTGAGTTTATGATGGGCATAATTAAGTACAATATGGAGTTCTTCCTCAACACATTACTTGCTTCAATTTTTAATCAGAAGGATGAGATGTATAGTCAAGTAGTGTGAATTCCATAAGTTCAAGCATGAAGAATTTACACGGCCACCTCATGATAGGGAGATGGAAGAGCTCACTTCGCTTCTTACTCTTGTAGAGCCTATTCAGCTGTCGAGCTCAGATGACTCTAGGAGGTGGATTGGAGATCCTTCGGGGGAGTTCTCTTGCAAGTCCTTCTATCGGGATTTGGGGACAACTCTCCCTTGTTTTCCTCTAGCAGACTACATTTGGAAAGCAAAGGTACCTATGAAGGTGAAGGAATTTGTGCGGACTTTGGTGCTGGATAGGGTTAATACAAACGACTTAAGGCAGCGGAGGAGTCCCGGGGTGCCTTTGTCACCAGATATGTGTTCGCTATGCGAGACTTCTGCACATCTTTTTCTTTGGTGTGATGTGACACAGTGTCTTTGGCGAAGATTGATTCCGGGGGAGGTGTTTGTTTACCCTTCTAGTGTTGAGGCCTTTTTGCAGATGCATTTCCGAGGCTTTGGGGGTGGAAAGGAGAGGAGGTTGCTGTGGCGCAATGCTTATTTTGCAATTTTGTGGTGCATTTGGTTAGAGAGGAATGCACGAGTGTTTAAGGGACTTTCGGCAACTCCTACTATGCATTGGGAGAGGATCACTTATTTAGCTTCCTTATGGGCTAAGGCTGCGGGGGCTTTTAGGGATTACTCTATAACTGATATAAATGTTTTATTTAGAGGATACCTTATCCTCTCTTTTGCTGTACATTTAAATTCAAATCAATATATTTTTTCTTTATCTAAAAAAGAATAACCTCACCAACATGAGGGAGAAGATTTTCGACTTTAGAGAGAATTTGAATGAAATCGAATTAAATTTTGGGAATGTTTTTATTTCTTAGAGAGGCTCTCATTTGCTCCCACCATTCAATCTTTTCTAGACGAGCCCAATGTTTTGTAGACTACCACAATTTGACATCTCTAACCATGTACATGTGGAGGTGTGAACCTTCGCCCCATAATCCCATTCGTACCGTTAAAGCTTCCTCACCATTAGACACGGTCACCGACAATGGCAAAATGGCAAAGCTTTCTCTCAAGCTAGGCTCTAATATTATTTTACATGCTCCGCTTATTCTCTTCACGGAATCCTCGTCCCTTTGAGCGGCAAGAGTGTTGGCACAAGGATTGCAACTTAGAAGGTGCCTCAAGGTACCCAAAAAAGGACGGTATTGATTTTGAAGAAGTTAGTAGGCAGCACATTTATGTGTCAAGACATCAAGTGAATCTTCATTTTCGGATTACAAGAATCAGGACACAAACATCAACACAAGAGCTCAGGCAACAATAACAAAGCTTCCTTGCATTAATGAAAAGCATACAAGAGATAGGAGGGAACGCTCACTAGCAGAGTCCTCCCTAAAGAAGCAAGTTATCAAGGTTTTCCCACTTAGATACTAATCATTAATACAAAATACTATGCTATACTCAAGGGACAATGAGCAGGAAGTATCTTAAAAGAATACTTATAACATATTGATATCTTAACAAAGGGCGTGTCATAGGTCCGTACACAAGTGTGTGTCACTTCTCCATTAGATTGGTCATTGTTGTTCTCATTCGTGCGACAATATGGCTCAGTTTGGTAAGGTGGAAATACTTTCCTACGCTTTTGTTATTCAGTAGTATAAAAAAAATCAGTAAATGGTCATTTAAACTAATTTGAAGCAATGTAACACAGAATCAATATCCAAATTCAATCAGACAATTATACAAAGGACAAAGGTTGTCTACATCTAGCGTAATTATGATAGTAGATTTAAGCCAAAAGCCCAAAAGAGTATACGAAGATCACAATTATACATTAGAACTAACAAGTCAAAACCCTAGAAAATCATACAAAACTAAACCCTAGAAAATCATATATCCCCAATAAGACAGTAATTAACAATAAAATGAATTTTAAATCATATAAGAGAGGGAGAGGAGAGAGAGAGTACCAATTGGAGAGGAAAGGTCTAGGAGAGAAGAAGATGAGAGCACGGCACTTGCGAGAACGGCGAGAACGAGTCTGATGATCTTTGTGTAGCTGCTCTACTAATCTAGACCTTGTGATCATCCCACTTAACTATGATTTATGATTATCAACTTTCTCTTTTTTATCAACTGAGAAATTCAACTTCAAAATCGATTCAGAGAGAATTCGATTCGATTTGACGGCAGAATTTCGACTAGGGAAATTGTATATCGGCAGATAGTAAACTAAAGGAAAGAAAATTCGTTGAATTGACGGTCTCTGGAGATTGGAGAAGTTTCGCTGTCTGGGTTTTGAGACGTTTCGAACCTTGCCAAGTTGCCAGTTGACATGCCACCCTAAGAAAATAGGGCTAGATGAGGTCATCTATTGATTGTTACTAGTTTTAAAGCCCGTGCGATGCACGGAGTCATGTTAATATACCTGTATATTTTTACTAATATGTTAAGCTATTGCTTTATACTCCAGAGTCCCAAATTCATGTTTATATTTGATATTTTGTAACTTTTTCTATACATACACGCATGACAAACACAGTCTCCCTTTCAAAAAAATAAAATTTGCATTCATACACAGTCATGTGCTAAATAGCTATCAAGATGCACTGAATAACTATCAAGATGCACTAATAAGTTTAATAACTCTCTATATGAAAGACTTCTCGTCCATATTGATAACTCAACTTCTGTTTACCTCATCCTTGCCTATTTTGATAACTCAACTTTTATTTCCCTCATGTATTGCAACCATACATTGCTTTTCCTCAACTTTCAATGCTTTTAATTCATAAAATACTATACTAAAACCCGGCATTGAGTTCTTCTCCTATGTAAATATACATTGTACACTGTATTTTACAACTCCCAACTTACAATTTAGGGAAAAATAAACTCATACATATTAGATATTACTCTTGATTCACCACTTCTATTTTAAAAGCCCGTGCGATACATGGGTTGAGTGAAATGTCTCTACATGTCCCAGTATATTTATTCGTGGTGGAATTAAAACTTGTTAGCACAATGCTAATCTACTATTAATAAACCTCCAAGAAGACCAAGCAAGTACTCTGATTTAAAATCATCCAAATTATAATCAAGATGCCCTCGTAAAAAAAAAAAAAAGAAATGTAATCTAGAATTATTTTTTTAAATCTCCAATAGCCCATATCTCCAATAATTCCAGTTTATCGGTATACTAAAAGAGAAGAGAAAATTAAAGAAATAAATCCATATAATTTGTTAACGAACTTTAAATTGCACCTCTAAACAAAGTACACTACCGTTATGTAAGATGGTCGTCCTTGAATCAATACAACAGCTATTGTCAATAAAACTTGTAGGCGGTAGGCATAACACTTTTACACTATCGAGCAAGAAACATATTAATTCCTAATACTAAATAAGCTGTTGTATAAAATATCAATAAGAAAAGTAAAACATGAATTGAAAAATATAGATGATAAAGCTTATAAAAAAAAAAGTACTTACTTCATCATACCACTCAACTTATAGCATGTATACTGCAATATAATTCAATTAGTCAAATTTACATTTTCAATTATAACACTTTTATAGTATTGAGTAAGAAACATATTAAATCCTCATACTATAAGCCATTGTTATAAAATATCAATAAGAAAAGTAAAACATGACTTGGAAAATAAAGATGATAAAACTTTCCGAAAAAATACTTACCTGATCATTACGCTCAACTAATAGCCTGTATACCAAAATATAATCCAATTAGTAAAGTTTATAATTTTCAATTATAGCTAATAATGAGGAGAACACACAAAATGTTAGGATAAACCAAAAAATTGCTTCAAATTCAATTTTTACAATATCAAAACCTGCACGTACGAACAAAATGATCAATTAGTATAATGATCTCCGAAGTTACTATTAATATTAATTTTTTTATAATTTGACCCTCATGGAGGATTTGTTTTGGGATATAATCGTTGATGATGTTCACTCCAATATCACAATATAGTTATACTTCCTTATTTTTATTAGAAATAACAAAGATAATCACAAATCGTTTGAGAAGAAAACGTATATACCAAATTTTTGCTTGCTTTACTTCGCATTAGAATAACAATTAACCGATAATCTCCAGTCCTGCCAAGAAGAAAGTAATTTATTAGTCTAATTTACAACTTTATATAGTTTGTACTGAAAAGTATGTACGTAATATGAACATATACACTGTAAAAAGAAGGGTGTATGTGATCCTTCTATTCAAAGTACACATTCGTACGAAGTTTCTCATCCATCATTGCAATTATATATAGAGTTACTAGCAAGTATTTTGGGCATGATAAAGAAACACAAACAAAAACTATACAGATATGAGCATATTGAGTAAACAAAAGTAATGATTAATAGGAAAAAGCAAAGGGGGGATGCACATTGAGAACCTAATATGATGGTGGGAGTTGAAACTTGGGAGATTATGTATATAAGACGGGAAGGAGAGACCGTTTTCTCTATAATTGAGTTTGAATAACACTCTAATTGTATTATAAGAAATGGAAGAAAGGTGAGACTAATCTGAAAGGAAGCGTTTTAATGCTACCAAACTTATGATTCTTAGTGTTTTGACAGATAGGTTTTGCTCGTTTAATAGATTATTACTATAGAGTATTTTTATTTTTATTTGTTTAATCTACGGTAGAAGTGTGAGCTATTAAGTATTCTATCATTGTCCACTACTAATTTAATTATTTGTAATTATTTAATTTATTATTTACGATTACATGGCGCACTCTTAAAATTATCGATTGAGCGACACGCCTCATTGCTCTCGAATAATGCCTCATTTACATGTTTCATATACATAGTGTATATGCATCTCGTTCAAAAGTACTTTTCGATGCGAATTTAATGGTATAAAAATTATTATTTTTAGAGATGTGAAAAAGTTATATTTGATTTCAAATATTTGACAGAGATCTAGTATAACTCTTATAAAACTCTAGAGTTCTATCACAACTCAAGAATCTTAAACAGTAGAGATGCTAAGACTCCTAAACGTCCTACACCGGTTATTTTTGTCTTTATCTTCGCTTAGGTGGCGCGCTCTTAAAATTCTCGCCTACGTGGCACACCTCATTGCTCCCGAAATATGCCTCCTTATATATATATATATATATATATTGATTAGTTTCACTTGGTTCTGAGGTTTCCGGTTGTAGACGCCGAATTTTGACTTGTATTTCTTTTAAATAATTATTACAGTTCATATTAGCATTAACTGTAATTACCCTAATTAAATAAGTCATTTGGGCTAAAAAGGGCATTTAGGGTCCATAAGGCGACCCAACCCATTAGCAAAGCAAAGCCCAAAGCCCAAAAAAGAAAATAAATCAAAAATGCAAAAAAGAATATAAAAGAGAAAATACAAAAATAAATAAGGATTGGAATTATGATGTCATGCATGACATCATTCCAAGATGTATAATGTCATGCATGACATCATAATATTCCCATGTTCCCATCCAATAGCTAAAGACAAAAGAAAATAATGGTATCAAGTAGAAATACCAAAATACCCTTCCATTTTCCATGAATTACCCCCCACCCAAAAAATGAAATAAAAATAAAAAAAAAATCCACCCTCACAACCGAAAAAGAGAAGAAAAAGAAAAAGAAAAAAAAAATCTTTTCCCCCTCCCCCACGTTTTTTAGTTCTTTTTTTATTATTTTTTATTTTGTTTTTGTTTTTTCCTTTTTCTATTTTCTCTCACACCTTATCTCATCTTTTCTCTTTCCTACTCACTTTCACCTCACAAGATTCTTCCATCTTCTTTCCATCACCACAAATGTGACATTTGTCACTCTCCCATCCACATTCTCTCACCCCCCATCTCACCATCCACCTCCCACCAAATCCCACCCTCCATTTCCTAACCCTAATTCACCCCTCATCTTTCCCCCCTTATAAATACCCCCTAAAAAGCTAACCTAAAGCCCCTTTGTCTCTTCCTCATCTCTACTTCTTAAAATCTCTACTTCTCTCTCTAGTTTTCCTACCATCTTTTCAACTTACTTCAACTTTTGAAGGTTTTCTAAAAACTTCTTCTATTTCTAAAACTTCTTTTTTTATCTAGTTAGTGCAAACCAAAGGGCGTTTGTACTAACTAATTTAATTTTGAAGATTGAGATTTCTAGATCTACGCAAGGGTAATCTTTTATCTCTCTCCTTCAATTATTTATTTTCTACATGTTTTTACTAACCATTTTATTTTGTATATAAATTGCTAATAAACACTATTATCCCCCCTTAATAATCCCATTTTCACCGGTTGGACTCTTTATAGGTGTGGGCATGAATCACCCTATTTTTTGAGCGGCCAAAAATTCCTAGGTAAGGGTTCAAGTGCCCACGCGAACCCGTCTCCATGGGGGACTTAGATCCAGCTTGTAGAGAGTGATTTTTTGCGGTGAGGAAGAGAGTTGCTTGTGCCAAAATTGTGTGATCAATGAATATTTCTCTCTTTCTCATCACCATTTTCACTTTTTTTATATACTTGAAATTGAATAAAAAAGGTCATTTTGCATATAGAGGCCTCGGATTTACTTTTTGTACAAAGTTGTAATAATTCGGGTAGTTGATAGTTTTTAGAGCAGTATTCATTTGTAGATCTAGGAAGATCCAACAGTTGGAATTTAATGAAATTAGTGTCATAGGAAACCTTGTTCAGAGGGCTTTCTAACGAGATAAAAATCATCTAGATCCAACGGTTCAATTGTCGGCAATTGAATTTTGAATTTTCTGCATCTAAAAATAACCAACGTCCTTAGATCTGTAAATAACTAACAAACGGTTAAGTTTTGAGCTTGTTCTATTTCTGAGAAAATTAAAGAGGATTTCCTTAGATGTCTACAGCCACCTATTTCGTCCATTTTGGATACCAAATGAATTTTAAATGATTTTTGAAAAGACGAAGAAGTTTAACCACTTAGGATAGTGTGTTTTTCTTGATAATTTTTGTAGGAATTCCCTAGTGTGTCTACTTTAATATATAAAGAAGAATTCAAGTTTAACGAAGGAGATTTAATTCTAAAATTAACCAACCGAGTATATGTCCAGAAATGACAATGTTCACTTAACTGAAATTTCTGCGGTGTTTAGCACCTCTTTAATGAAAGATGAACTTTGATGTGGATAGAATACTTAATAAGAACCAAGCTAGGCTTTGGAATCACTCCATTCGGAGGTGTTTTCGATTTTTAATGAATTAATCAAACCGACTTTGGTTCTGTCAAAATGAAAGACAATTGGTTAGTTTAGAACATTAGGGCTTTTGTATAGTTCTTTTGTTTAATTTCGTTAAATGACTTAGACTCGTCTAAAAATCATGAAATTTTGTGTATATACCTATCATTCAAGTCTAGTCTATGTCCTATAAATATTAGATCTTGATCACTTGTAAATAATTCCCAATAAATCAAAAACCACTGGTCTGTCCAAAGGCTTCTAGAAGCTAGTAAATCATAAATAACTCACCGATCGTCAACTTTCTTGACTTGAAATTTTTACAGTGAAAACATAAAGTAAAATGAACCAAGTTAGTCTTTTGAAGCACTCGATTTGGTTGAGTTATGACCAAGATATGAATTTTAGAAGTTCTGTCCAGATTATTGTAAAAACGGTTTTGTTCGGTTTTATAAACGGTTTTCGTTTAATTATCAAATGAACCCAAAAAAATACGAAACTCTCCAGTTTATTCCTTTAGTGTGTCCCACTAGTTATAAAAATAAATTTGGAGTTAATAAGTCGCGTTTGGATTAATCCCTTGTCGGTTCTTTCAAACCGCTTTTGTAAATAACCAATTCTTTGTAAATAAATCAATTCTTTTATAAATGAACCAATCCTTTGTGAATAAGTCCAACTTTTGAAGACGAAGGTGAAGATCGAGCCCTGGAGGCGCCATGTACATGAAGATCAAGTCCTTTACTCCTTTTTAGGATTTTTAGACATTTTTTGTATTTTAATGTAAATACTCGGTTTGTAATTCATTTATTCTGAGGCCTCTTTATTTGCATTTTTGTACATTTGCATTCATATGCTTCCACCTAATAATTCAACTCGGAAAATAAATAAAAAGAACTTCTCTCACTTGTGTGATGTATATTATGTTAAAAACGTTTTCTAAAACCAGTGTATTCGTTTATGTACACAACCCGGTCCGGGGCCAAATTCGAGGTTAGAATCAGAAATTTGCTTATACGCGATCATTGGTGTTCCACCTACCATTCCATTAAACCCCCTTCATATAAAATCACATTCCCTAGTGGAATCCACATTTTTCCAGTTACAACCATTTTCCCCAGTGGAATACCTATGATCGAATAGAAGCTAATTATTGATCGTCCCCTCTTATTTGGCTTCGGGCCACCCCGGGAGATCCTATCGGAAAGACTCCTTTAAGCCATTACCCACCAAAACATACCCACAATCTACACAAATCATCCATTTATCCACCCCTAATGAATGTTATTCCCCAGTAAAGAACGAATATTTTTGAGAAGTCTAATCCATATACTCAAAGCTAAGAATTGGGTTGATCCCCGTATATTACCAAATATTGTTGGGTTGAACGCCTCGAAGGAGCGGGCTAATCATCCCATTTGAGCTTTTCCCTACTTCTTCGAGGAGAGTAGGGGGTTCCTCGGATCAATTCGACTCTAAGTCGCGAGTCATCCTACAAGTTTCTCAATCATATCCCTCCTTACGGGAAAGAACATCCATACCCGCCTTAGTGGTACCCAAGGAGTCTTACTGACCGGATCCCCCGGTCAGAACTACTTAAGGGTTTTGATCCAGGAGTAGATTCAAGACCTACGATGAATGGTACGTAGTGCAGTATTTTGCAATATCCAAACCCGCCGTACGTAAACGAATATACCGGTTCAAAACCGACTTTTTTTGTGTGCTAAGTGACAATGTGTAAAAATGTGTGCTTTTTCTTTTTATCATTCAAGGCATTACGTAATTCAATTCAAAGCTTTCATATGGGATACAACGTATTAGTAACGAGCCCGTACTCAGTACGGAGGAGGAGACGGGTCCGAGGACGTCCGCACCTTCTAACCTAGACCCCGAACCAAGATCTCTGATTCGCAGACCAGTCAAAGAATTTTCGTGCCTTATCGCGATGGAGTCAACTTTTGGGTTTCTTAAATGATTTTCTTTTAAATCGTTTATAAAACCCTTTCTTTTGTAAAAATCCTTCCTTGTTTGGGTCATAACAAGGTGGCGACTCTTCTTTTGTAAAAACCCGTCCTTGTTCGGGCCATAACAAGGTGGCGACTTCGAACCTTAAGATGATTCCTTGACAATTGGCCCCTTCAATCGGCCGATTTCCGTGGGACGTGCCTCTGGCGCGTATCGTGATGATTCCCGGGTCCTAATCTAGGAAAACCCGAGAATCTGGGCCCACACCGATATTATTTTTTGGTTCTATGTGATTTGAATAATTTTACTTGGGTGACACTATGTTTTGCAAATAATTTTACTTAGGTTAAAAAATTTGGATGATGGTGGTTAACTCTTCGTTAAATTGTAGATGCAAAACGACGATGTTCGGAGTATTAGAGTAGATAATATATTTTTTTATTGGTCAAATTGGAGTAATTAATGTTAGTAAACTGATGAACAAAAAAAACTACATAATTAGATTAAAACGCAATGATCAAATCAGAGCTCGTCACATCAACCTCTGAATTGTCGAATAACGTGTTAATTTATTATTAACGTGTCATGTGATAAGACTCATGGCCAGTAAAGATAGAAAGAAAAAAAGGTAAATAAAAGAAAAAGAAAAAAAGGAGAGAAAAGTTCTTCGTATTTCTTTTTACGATTGATAATAGGCATTTGGTATCTACATCTACTCTCTTTGCAAGATAACTCATCCAATTTCATTAAACTTAATACCATATATTGCTTTAAATTGTTTTCTCTGAACGGTTATACTAACTTGAATGTTTAAAATTATTTAATTTACTTTTTAATTTAAAAGTTACGTTGAAAAATAGAAAAAAAAATATCAGAAAAAATTAGAAATCGCTTCAAAAAATTTTGAATTTTTTTTGAGACCTCACTATATAGTAGAGAGGGCTTGGGGGTAGGTTTGGTGGCAAGGAGTGGTGAAGAGTCATGCTCGGTACCCAAAAACCGTGGAGTACACATGCCCAATGCATAACTTTCATAATGGTAGGTGTTTCATGTCGTGTCGCTTGCCTTCTTTCGCCCACAAGCTGATACAAAAGCATTTGAGGGCTTATTATCTTGCATAATAAAGCATTTAGCTATTAGTTAATTTCAGCATGCATTTAGTCCTAATTAGTCCGTACAAGCATAATTAGTGTTAATTAAGCCTAGTTTGCATTTGTAATTTGTTTTCCAACTTTGTAATAGCTATAGTCATGTTTCCTAAGGGATAAGGAGTCACATGCTGAGAGAGAAAGGCCTAGAGGACCATTAAATCAAAGCATTTGATGTAGTGGTCCAAATAGTACAAGGTAACAGCTAGCTGTCGCTTTCAAGCCAGTTGTGCGCCTATTAGGAGCCTTGTGGTCCTCCCAACAACTCTTTACTGAGCCTTGAGCAGCAAGGATACATTCTAGGTGCTTCCTAGGTCATTTAGGAACCTTTTTCCCCCTATATATATGTAGAGGCAGCCTTGTAGCCGAAAAAGACGAAAAAGACTATGATGATGAATATGAAAATGAGAGTGTTATCTCTTTTAAGCCTTTGAGATTGGTTTATTCTTTCTCTAAAATACTTAGTGCTTAATTGCTTGAGTGTTCTTGAGAGGAGTAGGAAATCGAATGCTATTGTAATTAGTGTGGTGCTTAATTTGCTTTATCACTAGTTACTCTGATTTTCGTCGATTTGATTGTTTCCTGGTGGTGTTTAAGTACTTTAGCCTTGAATTAATCAAGTTGTTTAGGCTTGGTGGTGGAAACTTTATCCAAGTCATATCCTTTGTTGCTTTCCTTTGATATAAACACAAAAACCCACAAAAGATTTCATCTTTGGTTAGAGAACGAGATGCTAATCCGTTGGTTGCGTAAATCCGTTGAGTTTTATGCATCAAATTGGTATCAGAGCTTTGGTTTTCTTGGCTCGTTCCTTCAGAGGTTTTTCTTGATTGGAGAGTCCTCTTTCACCTGATTTTGTGTTATTTTGTTTGCTTATAGGGGCACAGCTGGCTTGAAAGCGACAGTTAGCTGTTTTTTTTTTTGATAATTGATGCATTCTTTTATTAAGAGAATGAACTACCAACATTAGTCATCAGAGAGTACAGGTGTGAACAAGATACAAAATTCTAGCAAAATCAGACTTCTACCCACTAACAACTCCCCACAGTCAATCCCTTCAGTACTACACCTCACAAACTGAGACACCACAACATCCTAGTTTACTCAATCCCACCGACCCCATGACACCTGCATCTCCAGTACCATCATCAACCATACCCCTCACAGCCAAGCAAAGAAGCTCTCCTGTCTAGCTAATCCTTGTTTTTCCAAGGCATCTGCAACACCATTAGCACTTCGACAGCTAGCTGTTACCTTGTACTACTTGGACCACTACATTAAATGCTTTGATTTAATGGTGCTCTAGGCCTTTCTCTCTCAGCATGTGACTCCTTATTCCTTAGGAAACATGACTATAGCTATTACAAAGCTGGAAAATAAATTACAAATGCAAACTAGGCTTAATTAACACTAATCATACTTGTACGGACTAATTAGGACTAAATGCATGCTGAAAATAACTAATAGCTAAATGCTTTATTATGCAAGATAATAAGCCCTCAAATGCTTTTGCATCACAAGCGCCCTCTCAAGAAACTACCCACTAAAGAGTCTTAAAATGGTTTAATGGTTCCAACACGAGTAGACATGCCCAATGCATAACTTTCATACTAGGGTTTTGAGAATTATTTTTTAAAAGTTCCACGTCAAAATTTTCAAGTATATTATTATTAAGTTACAGAAAAAATATTTTTTATTTTTCACAAATTGTAGTTATTTAATTTAATTTTTAATTAAAAAATACGCAGAAAAATAGAAAAAATCTATAAAAAAAAATTAAATTAGAAATCACTTCAAAAATGAAAAAAATTATGAGACCTCACTATAATAGTAGAGAGGGCTTGGGGGTAGGTTTGGCGGCATGGGGTGGTGGGGAACCATGCTCGGTACTCAAAAACCGTGAATTAGCTCCGATGTTCAGTAAGAGGCCCTTCTAGTCTACCAAGTACCCGATAACCTACCCCAATGGCCTCCCATATCCCCTAGGTGCCCCGTTCAGTAAGAGGCCCTTCTAGCCTACCAAGTACCCGATAACCCACCCCCGAGAGCCTCCCATGTCCCCTAGGTGTCCAGTGCGGCCTCCCTTAAGGTCAAAAACCGTGGATTGCCTCCGTTTTCAGCTTCCAAGGGCTCGGGTGTCGTTTTTACCCAAACTTCTCCGGGGGGTCTATCATGACCCTAGAGCACCCTCGGTGCCCCAGGAGGGTCATCCGGATCCCTGAACTTCGATATCACCCATGCCTTTGGTGTTCAGACTCTTACACCAATGTCCCGTAAAACGCCCTTCCCAAACCTATCAGGGACCGGATAAGCGACCCCAAGGGCCTCCAATGTTCCCTAGGGGTGTTTAGTGCGATGTGGTGCGAAAGTATCCACCTTCGTTTTGGGGCCTCCCAAAAGCTTAAAAAAACGTGGATTATAGCCTTCATTTTCGGCTTCGTGGGGCCTGAGTGTGTTACTTTTTACCAAACTTTTCTGGGGGGTCTTTCATGACCCTAGAGGACCCTTAGTTCCCCGTGAGTGTCATCCGCATCCCCGAGCTTTGATATCACCCATACCTTTGGTGTTCCAACTCTTACACCAGTGTCCCGTAAAACGTCCTTCCAAGCCTATAAGGGTATTGATAAGCGACCCCGAGCAGCCCCCATGTCCCCTAGGGGTGTTTTGTGCGGTGTGGTGCAAAAATATCCACCTTTGTTCCGGGGCCTCCCGGAAGCCCAAAAACGTGGATTATAGCCTTCATTTTTTGCTTTGAGGGCCCGGGTGTCATTTTTGTCCAAACTTCTCCGGGAGGTCTATTGACCCCAGAGGACCATCGGTGCCCAGGGAGGGTCATCTGGATCCCCGAACTTCGATATCACCCATAAATTCGGTGTTCCGACTCTTACATTGTTGTCCCGCAAAAAAGGCCCTTACAAGCCTATTAGGGACCCAATAACAGACCCCGAGAGCCTATTATGTTCCCTAAGGGTATCTTGTGTTATGTGGTACGAAAATATCCACCTTCGTTTCGGGCCCTTTTTGAAGTCCAAGAAACGTGGATTATAACCTTTGATTTTTGTCCCCAAACTTCGATTTCACCCATCACCCATGGGACATGTAACTTGGGACATGTAACTTGGGGGATGAGATATGGGACATGGCGCTGGCTTGGCGCTGGGACATGCGACATGGGCCACCCAGAGTTTGTTTCAACATATTTTTGATGTACTTAGTTCATTTCGATCCATTGTCTACTATAATAATCTTTGGTAGAAGAACTCTATATCATAGTATTCTCAAGTTTGTTAATAAAGGTAATAATGTTACCTAAGCGCTCGGTCAAATATAGACGATCAAAGTATACAGTATAACTAATCATAATAGAACTATAATGCAAAAAACAATGTCATTTAGGGGTATATACCTCTAAATTTTATAGAGGCTTCAGAAGCCAATGAATGACTTGCTTTTTTGTTTTGTTGTCAAAGGCTAATCGTGAATGACTATTAACATGACTTGAGGGCATCACTCCCCCCCCCCCCCAACATTTTAATATTTTCCTAAACAAATTAAGAGTCATGTAGCGAATGAAACCTCTCCAATTCCCGCCTTGGTGTTATTTCAGTTTTATATACCAATTAATCATAAAATTAGCACCAGAAAAGAAAAAGAAAATTATTACAACAAAGTTAGAAGCAACACAACCCATTAGAAAACATTAAATTAAAAAAAAAAACAAAAAGAGTTGAAACTTCTCGTACATTGCACAGGCATGCACACTAATTAATGTTAGTGAACTAACTATCTTTTTTTTTTTAAGGTAACAAAACCTGGAAATGCTGGAATTCATAAGGGAATATATGTATTTTTTTTGGGTACCTTTCTGATTTTTTTTGGATTTTTGTTTTTGAAATCCAGGTGCTTTGTAAATGAATAGGTTGCAAAAATTGGACAAGACCCCTCATTTTATAATCAATAAAGTCGTTGGAGTATTTTCAATTTGAGCCGTTAATTTGTTTGGGATTGAAGTCTGGCCATTCGATCCATTTCATCCGTTGCGAGTCATTTACAACACGTCAATCGACATGAATCAAGGTTATCAAGAATAATCACCCTTCACATGTCAGCAAAATTTAATAGAAGTCAACCTCCATTATCAACTGTCACCTATGCGAAATTATTTAGAAAACATTGAGTCACTTAAGTGAAATTATTCAAAACACATATAATCTAAAAAGTAATAACCGAAACCTTAGAGCACGTAAGTAAAATTTTCCTTATCTTTATATGAAATTTGAACTCATGTCTTTATTAAAACAGGTAAATATCATCACGTAGTACGAATCATCCCAAGCTCTTTAATATTTACCATCAATAAGAAAAGAAAGAAAAAAGAGTAAGAAGATTAATCTACAAAACTTATCCAATCCAATATTGCATTGATAAAGTTTTTAAGAAAAAATACAAATTAATGAGTTTGCATTGCCTCAATTAAAATAAAATGTTAAAATAAGTAGTATGCCAACATCTCACACATGTGAAAACATAAGTGGGAGTGTGACGTGAATAGGGCGTAACAGAGCTGAGCATGAGTCATGCTGACAGCTGATTCCAAACTATCGATCGCATTAGTTTGGGTCTCGGGCTCACCGAGCTGGAAATGAAAAGTTTAGGGCTCGTGGCTCATCTCGATTTGCTCAACTCTTACAGTTACAAACTTTAAAATATATAAAAATTAAAATATTTGCAATTGAATTTGATTATTATTATTGATCCTTTGTACATTATAAAATGAGTAAAGTTTTAAACAAAAAAGATAAATCTCTATAAATATTGTATGGTCTTCTTTAAATAGTGTGAAAATTAAAACAAAGTGAGTTAAATCAAACCGACCGAACTAAGTCATAGTAGGCTCCAACTCAACTCCAAAAATATTCAAACTAACTCAGACTTGGCTCCAGCTCGATTTAATCCGATTTCTAGCCGAACTCGAGTCGAGTCTAAAGGACTCGCGGAGTCGGCTCGACTCAAATACACGACGATTGTAATCGATTCACATGTTGTAAAGAGTCGGAGCCCAAGAAAAGTTCGTTAGTCACTCCGAGCTCTTCCCATAACTGACATCTGACACCACACCAGAGAGAAAGAGAGAGAGAGAAAGATGGGAACAAGAGAGAGAGATAGGGATAGAGATCTAGAGCTACTGATCCCTGTAACAGCTCCGCCATTGTTAGCCGCAAATGGAACAACCTCTAAATCTTCATCACCTCCTTCACCCTCTGCCCCAACTGTTTCTTTCCATCACACCTCTAGCAAAGAGGTACATTAATTAATTTTCTGTTTCTCGCAATTTCATAATCCTTAAATCGTTCAATTATTGCATGCCATTTTTGTTCGCGCTCATATACTATCAGCATTTCAACAGATTAATACATGATTAATTAATATGGGTTTCTTGGTCTCAATCCTTTAATGAAAGTTTTTGTTCATCATTTTCTGATATCATTTTTGATAGGGCAGGATTGATTTATTAGAGGGGTGAAATATTACATGTTGGGTTGTTGCTTAATATTGCACTGTATAACACATTACAGAACAAGTGGCTAGGGGTGAAATGTGACTCTAAAATGAAGTTTGATTTATTACTTAATAAGTAGGATAAAACCAAAGCTGAAAATTGCCCAACAGTAACCTTTTCAGTTTATTCAGAAATTTGGGTGGATTTAAGCCTTCATTTACACCTTGTTCTATTTTACATTCATTTCTCTCTATAATTTTTTGTCCAAAATAAACAATTGTAGGTCATAGGAGAGGGAATGTTTACTCAATATTGAATACAAATTAAAACTATAGACTCTAGGAGAGGAAATAACTTGAACCAAAATTCCAAACTGTGTTTAGTAATCATAAACTTCTGAAATCCCATAGCTGTCCAAAACAAAATTTTGAGCAGGCTCAATCCATTCGGATCTTAGCTTATACCCTTGAACATATGTAGTTAATTGACCTCTGGGTTGTGTAGTTTTTGTAGATTTGAGATGCAAACTCTACCATGGACAAAGTTTGCGTTCGACATATTCTTGGAAGGTGTTGCCCATTTGATTTAGTTTGTAACTATTCTGTCTGCTTGTTATTGTAAGAGTGTGATTGCTTCCCTGAATGCACTGGGGACACTTTAAACATGTACTATTTGATAGTTGCACACTATGTCTTTGTGGTTTTCAGACTCGTATATAATTTAAATGTGTTGACATATTTTCTTGTATTGTTGGGAACATACAGGCATGTCATAAAGTCATCCGCAGCTGGGCTTCTAAGAAGTTTATGTCTGGGAGGTAATCTGTTAAATTGCAAAACTAGCTCTCAATCTTATATGTAATAGAATTGTCTGAAGCATGAGACGAAACTGAGAAATATGAGCAACTGAGCATGATGGTGTAGACTCCAAGGTTCAGTAATTGTTTGTTCGTGACAGAGAAACCTAGTATATAAATCCAGGATGCAATCATGCAGAACAGCACATTGTTCATGATTTTTGGGTATGTAGGGGAATTTTGTGAAAAAGAAAAAGAGGAAAATAGAGAAACATGAGCATGATAACTCTTAAGAAGTTCAGTAGTCCATCCTCAACCAAGATATCTAGTATGTAAATCCAAGCAGAAAAACTGGCATGCATCTAATGTTGTCTTTTGTGCAACTTTGCTGAGAAGAGCTCAATGTTCTGTCATAAGGCTTTGAAACCTGGTGATACTGTTTCTTTTGAAAGTATGCTCTCTTTGATCAACAAATTAGCATCTTCGCCAGTTACTGCAATTAACTAAGATCTCTCCAATGACCCTTTTTTCTTTTTCTGCTTACTCTTTCTCTTTTAAAGATAAAAAAATTCGGCTACTTATCAGTTGAAAACCAAATTATAGAGCCTCTAGACCCTGTTGCCATTACAGACAAAATAGCATTTTAGGCCCACGCATATAAAGGTCAAATTCTGCGAATTCCACCACCCATCGCTAAACTGTTGGCTACCTCATGCTTCTTCCTAGTGATATGATCAATACTTTAATAGTCAATTCTGGAATCGGGTGAGAAAGGAGTTACCAAATAGATAACTCAGTGCTCTTGGAATCGTATTCCCTTGTTATGAGTCAAGACACAACAAGAAATGATCATAAACTTTCATCTTCAAGCTTTCCAATTGTGGCCAATTATTGTGTTAGCTGCTTGAAGGAAGGTGAACTCTGAAATGGGATTTAGGAAACTCTTACACTGGATTTGGGGTCTATAACATCAATGGAACCGCCTCTTCACCAGATCGTCTTGCGTTTCCCTTTCTTGAATAAGTCCCCAAAAGAAGAACTGTTTCGTAGAAGGGAGACCATTTCTCCATATTCTCCATATTCTCTTTGTGAATATTGTATATATGAGCTGATACCCCTTGCTGCTGTGCGTCATCATCTTAACTAAATACAGCCAATGCTTATCATAATTCCAGACCAGTTTATTCACTGTGTAATGTGTTGGCATGTAAATAAGAGTCACAAAGTCTAACATTTCTGATATTTAGTTCTGCTTCCCATGCCCTAACTTATCCTTCTGAATTATGTATGCTTACCTGCCATCAAGAAAAGTGCATACTTTTACTGATGGGCCTTTTTCCTTCAAGGCCGAGCTGGAATAATTGGTTTGTTCACTTACGAATTACTTCATTTCAGCTGTTTCTCCCATGTCTTTTGTGTATTGTGTCATTTTAATTAATTAGCGTTCTAATTATCAGGCTCTGCAAGTTCCTCACTGTAATTTGAAGATAGTGCAGATAACATTATATAATTTACATTCATATACAAAGAACTATTGAGAGCATGCATCAAACTCAAGACATCAATCTGGCTTTGATTGTTCTCTGTCCTATTCTGATCTGTTTTGCAGTGTGATTCTGCTGCCTTTAGCCATAACCTTTTACATCACCTGGTGGTTCATTCATTTTGTGGATGGTTTCTTCTCACCAATTTATGCCCATCTTGGGGTAAACATATTTGGTTAGTTTACTGTTTCTCTTTCTTCTGTAAACTCATGATTCTCGGTGATGACCTTTATATGCCTTCACATAATCTTCATTTCCAACTTCTTCTAGATCTACATAGATGTTACTTCAAGCACAAAGGAAGGAAAAAAATGTTTTAATGATATATATAATTGCTTATTTTGTGGATGAAAGTTGCTGTCATAGTTATTTAATCCCCGACCTTCTAGATCTAGTAAGACCAAATTTCATGCATGCAGTAGACCAAATTTCATCATTTTCAAAGCGAAGGATGTTATTTTGTTCTTCTGTTTTTTTAGTAGGTATTAGTGATTACTGAATTTCAATAAATCTAATAGTGATTATCCAAATATTTGGTTTGAGATGGGCTGATGATTTGTACCTTGTCATGTATAATAGATAACTTATAAAAGGTGCTTTGCTGATCATTTATCCATAAACGACTTTCTTTATTTCAGGTCTTGGCTTTATGACCTCCATTACATTTATCTTCTTTGTTGGAGTGTTCATGTCATCATGGTTGGGAGCTTCTGTGCTCCACCTAGGAGAGTGGTTTATCAAGAAAATGCCTCTTGTTAGCTACATATACTCTGCATCAAAACAGATTAGTGCAGCGATATCACCAGGTACGTACCAGTTAATTCCTGAGTCCTGACTCTCTGACTTGCAATTACATTTGAGACACATTCTGACGACATATGCCACTATTGCAGATCAGAATTCACAGGCCTTCAAGGAAATGGCCATCATCAAGCATCCGCGTATAGGCGAATATGCACTTGCATTCATCACATCCACTGTTACTCTTCAGACCAGCATGGGTGAAGAGGAACTGTACTGTGTTTATGTACCCACTAACCATCTCTATTTGGGAGACATATTTCTTGTCAGCTCAAGAGATATTTTGAGGCCTAATCTTTCTGTCCGCGAAGGCCTAGGTAAGATTTGAAATGCAAGTTATCTAATTTTGCAAGTATAGTTCATATCATCGTATGTAATAAGAGCTGAAATTTTGGGGCAGAAATTGTCATCTCCGGGGGCATGGCCGTACCTCAGGTACTGACTACAGTAGATGCGCAAATCTTGCGCGCAGTAAGAGCTGGAGATTTTGCTGGTGTACCAGTTTAACGTTCAAATATGGAGGATGAATCATTGGAGCAGAAAATCTCACAAAGGCCATAGCAAAGCAAAGAGAGTCCAAATATAAATGTAGTAAAAATAAGATGTAATTTGCCTTGGATTCTATTTTTGAGATGAGAGGACTAAGGTGGCCAGTAACTCACTTCCAGTTTCCTTTTGATTTTCTGGTTGATTGTAATTAGTGATCTTAGAGACTAGAATTCCAATGTAGCTTAATTGAACTTGAAGGTTCTGTTGAGGATCCTGGAGCAAATTAAAAAGAGGGAAATGAGACCGTTGCAAAAATAATGCATTAAACATTTATCTTTCAGTATTCTTCAATGAGTTGTAATTTGATTCAGTTTCTGACTCAGCAGCAGAACACGTATCAGATAAAATGTTATGACGTTACATAGTAGCATCATTCCGATGTCGTCCAGCGGTTAGGATATCTGGCTTTCACCCAGGAGACCCAGGTTCGATTCCCGGCATCGGAATATTTTTAACTTTTGGCCTTATTTACAACCCACACCTTATTGTATCTATCTCTCCTCTATTGGGTCATTAAACATTTTTCAAATTGAATCTAACCACAGTATTTTCACATTGTAAATCCTTATATTTTTTTCATAAATGAATGGTCAAAGTTCGTAAGGTTTGACATTCAAAATATAAATATTAAGGTTTATTCGAAATAGATAGAGTGGGATATCTCGCAAGAAATCATGTTTGGTGCAGTATTACTAGTAACTCAGAATATTCTAATGACTATTGCACCTCAGAATATTCAATGTGATAAGCGTTGGAACATTGGACCACTCATATGCACAGCTAACAAATGTAAGAGTTTGTCATTTACAAAAAAAAAGCAGCTTCCTTTCTCAATGGCTTCCTAATAGGCTAACAGTAACAGCCAATGTAACAAAATGAAAGGTGCCTCTGGCAAAAGTGTACTCTCGTGCACAGTTGGTTTTCTTTCAGCATCAGCAGATGCCAACCACAAAAAGACCTCTTAATCACAATCAAACCCGAGTTCCAAATGCACAAGGGAGAGTCCAATGTCCACGGCAGGTTGCAATAAGTCATTAACTGTTCAAGGTGGATAACACTCCTCCAGTAGCAGTTGGTATGACCACCTCCCAGCCAGGCCCTTTAAGTGGAAGCACAAATTTCTCAATGTTGGAACCTTTGTCGTCATTTGCAGTGTTAATCAAATCACTACGGTCCATGACTTTCACCATATCCTCGTCACTGAGGTCTGTCTGCACCATTTTATCCTCAGCATCCTCTTCCTCACGAAGCAGTGAAAGCAGATCCTCCTCCTGTTACAGCACATTACAGCTTTATAAGTGAAGAAAATGACATCACCCATGGATAAATACACATTACACACAAAAATAGTTGTAATTCAAACAAAATCCACTGGCAGAGACATTGCAAATCAAAGATGATGAACATACAGTTAATACCTTACATAAACTATACAAACAGAAAAAGAACAAAAAAAACAAGCATTGTCATAGATATTACTTAAGAAATAGCCATAAGAGCTACAAACCTACTCCCTGAGTCCCTGCGTTTCACTACAAAAGGCATACTACAAAAGGCATATTTTCATTTTTCTTTAGTTAATAAAGGCACACTACAATTTGCAAGCAGTAGAAATATATTTATTTTTCCATTTTAACCTTCCTTATTCTTGGCATCTACTCCCTTTTGCCTTCTCTTTTTCTTGATCATAGAGTTTCCTTGGGTAAAAAATGCCTTATATAGTGAGATCACAAATTTATACAAATTTACAAGACAAGCATCAAGGTCAATCACATGGGCTGAATTGATGTGTCCCAAGAAAAGTACCAATACAACAAAACCAATAAGGCTATATCACTTGCTCGAAAGTGTCAATGGTCCAAAAAAACGTTGTAGGGCTTTGCCCTAGTTGGCTAGTTATGGAACAGGAGAAATATAACAAATAAACTAAACTTCAACACAAATGGACACAAAATAACTGAAATCAAGTACCTCGATAACATCATTCTTTGTTCGTTCTTGTTTGAATTGCCCCTTGCCAATGACAACATGTTCAAGCTTCAGCTTACTAAAGGCTCTTTTCAGAATACGACCCTGCCAACAAAGAAAGCTTAAGTTCCTCCTAAGGGGAGAAAAAAGGTGCAAATATCAATTATACAGGAGCAGAAACCAATTTGATCAAGGAACCACCTCAACAGACTGTGCAGTGGCAAGCCTGTAAACATGAACTGGCTTAGTTTGGCCAATCCTGTGACAACGATCCATGGCCTGCAGATCCATTTGGGGGTTCTGCCGTACAGAACAATAAAATCAGTTTAAAAGTATGACAAGAAGAACAATCACAAAAGAAAGAAAATCTTACCCAGTCACTGTCATAAAGAATACAAGTGTCTGCAGAAGTAAGGTTTATGCCTAACCCTCCCGCCCTTGTGCTGAGAAGAAATATTCTGTAGCTACTATTTACATCATTGAACTCCTGTATCTGTTAATTCACATGAAATTCTGATCAGATACACGTATAAATGAAAAGGAAGACATGAGAATGGACAGGAGGCATGTAAGCTTCCACATTGTAGCCCAATAAGAGATAACAAATTCCCGACATATCAATGAAAAGGAAGACATGAGAATGGAAAGAGGCATGTAAGCTTCCACATTGTAGCCCAAGTTAGCCCACTTTCGGAGAGAAATCATTCGGAGCTTCTGGCTTGAAAGTTGAGACTAGAAGCTTAAAATTGTATTATCATTCTCACCAGCAAAATCACTAGGTAGGCATCATGGTTAAATCACATTGTCCTACTCAAAAGTCAATTCCACCTAAGCTTATGCCTTATTTCTCCCTCCACAACGATCAAAATATGCAAGAGTTAGTTATGATACAATTTTCAAGAAACTGAAGTCAATAGGAAGGAAGAGACTATAACGGCATCCAATGAGGAGCCCACTGTGAAGGAAGCCATACCCCCGGCTAAGTCAAGACAAGCACAAAAGTTGTCTCCCACTTATGCATAGGTGAAAACCACTTTCAAGAGGATAAAGATATCAACAAGTCAAACGAAACGAGTATATGACATAAAATTTTATCTAGTACATGGAAGAAAAGTGAAAAGCAACAGGTTAAACACATACAAAATCAATATAGTTAAAAGCACCGCACTACCACAGTGATGTCAAAAGCACCAACCTGTCTCTTCCGATCATCAAGTTTGACTGAACCATCGATTCTGCAAACTTCAAACCCTTTCTCACTAAAGTAGTAATCCATGATGTCCAGAATTTTGGTCCACTGAGAGAATATCAGAACCTACGAGAACATATCATTAAATTACAGAGATTGAAAATATGAAACATGCACAAGTCACCCTTAGTCTAGTATACAATCTAACTTGACTTACTTTATGCTTCCGGGCCAAAAGTTGGGTCAACAACCTGTCTAGCAAGCGGAATTTGCCACACTGTTCAACTATTTGTTCTAAAGGTGGATAGTTATCTGCCAGAAAGCGGCAGCCAGAATGTCAGAAATAAGAGTTGAAAAGCATATTATCTAATTTAACAATTACAGCCATTCTGCACTCACATGACCCATCAAAAGTAGACTCCAAGAGATCAGGATGATTGCAGTTTTTGCGAAGTTGAACCATTAAATTGTTAAGCTTTCCTTTCATTCCACGTGGTGCAGGACCTGTATTTCATAAAATAAGCACTTAGCAACAGGTCTAAAGAGGACTAAAAGCATACGGAGTATCATACAAGTTTGTCACTCAGCAGATAAGACTAGCTAAAGCAAGATCAGTAAGTTAATAAAGATCCATCACACTTCAAGCCAACAACTGAAATCTAAAACATCGATTCTGCAACAATACCAAGCCTAACACTAATAAGCTGCCCTAGCACTTACAGGAGTATGTAAGTTGCCCAAGCAGGTTGTCCTACAGGCTACAGTCATAACATCAACATCGAAACATAAATGATAAAATAACAAGATAAAAACCAATTGCTCTCTCTACCACCCCAACCTAAGCTTGTAACTCACAAAATAGTAGCCGTAGCAGGTGAACTGTAATCCTATTAAATTCTAAGCGCGGATATAAAAATATAGGATTCAGTAGAAAGTGTAACTGTTCTCATTTCTCACTGAACAAGTGTATTTCGGGATTTGCTTAAAAACTCGAGGCCACAAAATAACATCACGATGCAATCTACAGCAAAATTCCAGCTAAAATAACATAGCACAATAAGTTGCAGATAATTTTGAAGGGAGAGAGGGGAGCAAAGAAAGATGTAAAATCTTAAATCCTAACCCTCCCTAGAAAACTCCACATTCATAATCAGCATGGACAAGCTTCAGCAAAAAGGAATCCTTACCGCAGTTAACATTCTCCAATAAATGATTTTCCAAAGTTCGATTGATTAGATGATCCTGAAAGTTCTTCTGATGTTCAGTCATAGTAGCATATAAAATAATCTCCTTTTTGCGAGGGAGCATTTGTTCAACATCTTCCTTCATTCTCCGCAGGAGGAACGGACGCAGTATTCCATGAAGCTTGGCCACCACCTGAACAACAACAAGAATCAAGGTAACAAAAGTAGAACATAAAACATTTGACAGGAATTATAAGACAACAATATTATATGCATACTTGAGCCCTCCTCTTTTCCTCCATTTCCTCCTTCACAGCTTCATTGCTACATTTTCCTGACAGATCAAACCTATACATAATGTGGTCTCATCAGAATACAGCCAAGCCAAAAGCTAAGTCACAGTCAAATTACATGCACTACCATCTTCGTAAAGTTCCACCAAATAAAGCACACAATCACTGGAAAAAAGTATAAAGAAAGTACAAAAGTAAAAAAACTAATTAGTTTAACTCTAAAGAACTATTGGCGTCAAAGAGAATCCTGAAAAGAGATATTAACATAAAGGAAATCTAGTCAAGTAATAACCTGTACATTAAAAGGTATATACCTAATTTCTAACCGTAGTTATAATAACAAAAATCCTCATGAAACTAAAACAATTCAAGCACTTTCTTTATGAGATTCATAGCAGAGTGATCCAAGGACAGTAAATCGGAGCAGGCTTACTGCTACTAGTAAATGAAGCAGAGTGAAAACAGGAACAAGGAAGCAAAGTTCTAAGGTTGGAAATTGCGGAAAAACATTTTTTTTAGATAAAAAGAAGTTGCGAGAAAACATTGAACAATCTATTAATAAATAATAACATGACGGTAACAGAACCGTAAAGAACAACACACCAGGACTCAAATTCCTCATGAGAGGAGAATATGTCAGGCAAAATAAAGTTCAGCAATGACCACAACTCTGCCAAATTATTCTGCAGCGGAGTCCCAGTTAATAAAAGCTTGTTTTCAATGGGTAACCGCTTCAACTCTTTCAACAATTTGCAGTTTGCATTTTTCAGCCGGTGACCCTGTCAAAGAGAAACATAGACAAGAAACATCCAGATCATTGGGGAAGTGAAGATACAGAATAAAAGAAATTAAGGACCATTCTCTATTTCTCTACCACTGTTTCTTAATTAAAACTTACCTCATCGACCACAACATATTTCCACTTGTAATGCCTCAAGTATCTCCTAGCATCATTCATAGCAACCTCATAAGAAGTAACAACAATTGGGAAGTTTGGACCAACGGCTTTTGGCATATGTTTTAGCCGTATTGCATCCCTCTCTTTCCTGTCGCCGTGATAAATAATCGCCTTGATCGATGGAGCAAACCTGATATATAAAGAAACATAATGTTAGAAATATCAAGGATGAGAACAAAGCCTGAAAATGTTAGCTGTGATTTACCTAGATATCTCATTTATCCAATTTGAAAGAGTAGACAGCGGAGCAATCACCATGTATGGCCCATCCAAACCCTTCCCTTTTAAATGTGACAGGAACCCAATGGTCTGAATTGTCTTTCCAAGTCCCATCTGGTCAGCAAGGATTCCATTCAGACCATTTTGCCACAAAGAAATCATCCACTTAACTCCTTTGATCTGGTAAGGCTTTAGCTTCCCACCAGTCAAGAGAGGTACCAATTCTGACTGTTCTTTTGCAGCTCTATCCTCCTCGGTTAAATCGGCATCTTCAGCAGCTACCCCCTCTTGAGATCTAGTAAGCATTGCTGCAACTGCTCTTTTCGCTTTCCTCTATGAAAACATAAAACCATCATCAGGATCTGAACAAACACCCGTCTCAAACACACAAGACCATCATATCAGATATGCAACTTAAGATGCAACTTTTCTCTTTGCTTTACAAAGCATAATACGATCACCTGCGACTAAACAAACACACCCACCTCAACACAAGAGCAGCACATTAAATAGTAGACATGCAACTTAAACTAGAGACTTAATTTTACCCATAAGTGAATCCTTGAACAGTTGAACTACAATCTTTCAAGGTAGTAGGAGAGCCTACAACACAACATAAACTTCAGCCAATAGAAGCTCTTAAGATTAATGACAGATGGGTATGGCTTACATCATTGTATTGTGTTGAAGCTTTTCTTTTTCCACCTCGTCCTTTCTTTTTTCCCTTACTAGGTTCTTCTTCTTCTTCCTCCACTCCATTCTACCATGAAGAATCACGTAAATCAGAAAATGGATAATCATAAAAAAGAACATGACTTCAAGAAAACAGTTAAAATTTTCATACTAATGTAATGTCATCCATCTTTTCCAACAAAAACTCTGAATAGAGTTGTGTTTGCGTTAAGAGCTCGTCCAACTTAGAGAACTGAACGTCATCTAAATGGGCTGCATCCTCAGGCAATTTCTCTTTCTCATCGTCTTCTTCCTTCACTCTAGCTTCAAGCAACTTCTCTTCTTCTTCTGCCATGACTTTTGATATAAGAGTAGAGTCTCCATTTTTGGCATCCTCAAGTACATCCTCCTCCGACTTGACTACCACCTCCTCAGACTTGACTTCCACCTCCTCAGACTTGACTTCCACCTCCTCCTTGACAGCATCCTACACATCAACAAGAAATTTCGATCCTATTAATTAGAATGGTCATCAAATGCAACAACAGAGAAATAAGAGGGGGGGAAATCATGTCATTCAAATAAACAAAGTTGTAACAAACACGTCCCCTGTGTTTGGATACTGAAATAATGGTGTCGTGACCCTGTACACATCACATAGGTGGAAAAAAGGTGTTCATCATACCTATTGGTAAGGCAAGCAAAAATAATTTTCATGGAATGAAAAACTGATAGTCATGCTAGAGAATCAATTTGGGTTTCCTAAATATTTGGGGTAGGTGATAGGAAAGACAGTATTAAGTTATTTTAAGCATTGAGGAAATTCACAGTAAAGATTACTCAAACAGCAACAACAGTTCATTATAAAGAAGAACAGGTTTCATCAAGGAACTCATATACTCCACAATTATGTCAGTGTTGATATATCATATAATCTGCCAACTAGAAACCCCCAACCCCAACAACAACAACCCCAACCCCCAACCCCAACAACAACAAGACAACAACAACGCAAAGGAAAACAAAAACACAAGTGAAAACAATAAGTCAGATGCATCATAATTTCATAAAAATAAAATGAAGGTCAAAAAAAAAAACAATGTAGGAAGCAAACCTCTTCACCGAGAACCGAAGTAGGAGATTCAATGGAAGGATCAACTTTCATACCGTTCTCCTCCACCATTTTGAACCCTAATTTCCATAACCCAAAAAAAAAAAAAAAATTAATCAAACAAAGTTGTAAATGTACCTTAGCATACGAAGTAAGAACATTAACAGAAAAAATGGACTAGAAAACATCGCTAAACCTACTAAAATGAATTCAAAAAAAAAAAATGGATGAAAAATAAAACTAGGGTTCTGTAATCAAAATTGGTAAAAATGCGTAACCAAAATCGCCGAAAACAATACGAAATTTGAACAATGTGGTAGTAATCTAGATAAGAAAGAGAGAAGATTTAAAAAAAAAAAAAAAAAAAAAGGAAGTACCTTTAGAAAAGAGGAGAGAAAAAATGCAGAAGAAGAATTTTTCTGGGTTTGAGAGTTTTGCCGCTTCTTCTTCTACAGGGAAAATGAGTAAATGGAGAGAGAGAGAGTGCCAAAAGTTAATGGAGAGAGAAAGTGGAGCCACTGAAACGAGGGGCAGTACCACCCAAACGAAATAGGAGATTTATTATTTTATTAAATTATTTGGCCCATGCGTTTATGGGCGGGAAATCGAAGCTTTAGTTTACCATTATGCCCTTGTACTTGGGTTTCTTTTGGGGGTGTGAAGGGTATTTTGCTTTTTGGATAATTTTGAAATTAATTTCAAATGCCGCGGTTCGAAATTGGGGATTTAATTTGATTTGATTTGATTTGATTTGATGGACAACAGTATTGGAGCATTGGGTGGAAAGAAATTGCATTTCCCAACAAGTACAATGTGAAACAAGCTACTCACTCTATAGGTTTATCAGCTAGTCTAGTAGCAGAACTTTGCTTGAAGGATGCAAAGGTTTAACAGTAAAGAAAAATGTGGGGAAAAAACAGTTTGACTCTTTCCTTAAATAAATAGGACTATAATTCTAACCTTTAGTTAAAAACATTTTCAATTCAAAGTGGCTGATTTAGGTTATCTGTAAGTGATATCTTTTGTCAGGTTCGAACTTGATTTCGAAGTATTTTTTCGCTCTAAGTGGGATCAATTTTTCTTATTGGAAAATCTTGTGGAGTTTTAAGGTATTTTTATTATTTTCGGTTTTTAAATTTTCTTTTAACGATTTACATTTAGAAGGCGTAATATGAATTTGGGGTCCGGATAGAACATGCTCAATGTTATCATGCAGAATTTTTTGTGGGCAAATGATTACTTCGGGTGCGTTCTTTTCTACTTATTTTCACTGATTGAGTAAGGTCATCTCACTGATTCCCACGGATTGGGTAAGGTCTTGTCACTGATTCGGTAAGGTCTTTCCACTGACTTCCGCTGATTCAGTAAGGTCATGCCACTGATTCTGTGAGTAAGAATGTAGGTCCTGCCACTGATTCTCACCGATTCAGTAAGGTGTTGCCACTGATTCTCAGTTTCCCACTGATTGAATAAAGTCTTACCACCGAATGGGTAAGGTCCAATAAGTGGAAAAAAAAACACCCTTCCATCTCCACTTTGTAAAGAGATGAAGAAACATCAAAGGAGTAGTTGTTATGCATAATGGGAGTCGCACTCGAGTATTCTAATAAATTTGTGTTCTTAAGCAAAGATTTTATTGTTACTATTGATTTTTTATGTTGTAGGGTTATTTTTTGTTTCAGATACCGCATGATTTTTCTATGTATTAAGTCTCAAATTCCTCCCTCAAAATATAAAAATAATAAACTCATTTTAAGTTCTGCGGTGATCATTTTTGCGGAAAAGAACACACCCTACATTATTAGATTAAAATTTAAGATCAATATTTACTTTGTCGCCTCCCCTTTCTCTCTCTCCCTCCTACCAAAAAAACTATGGCTCCTTTGTGCTGTCACTAGAGATTTTTCGTTGATCGCAAGCCAAATTCTTTTTGTTTCGCTGTTTTGTTCAGTTTTTTTAGTTTTGTTAACTCGAATAATATTAAACTTAATTTTCATCTGTGGGAGTATTAGTTTGTCTCAATCATTTAGTTCGGTTATCTCTCATATTTTGAGATACCGTTAGTTTTCAATTTGGTTGTTCAAATGGAACTTAGGTGAATTTATTCCATCAAAAGGTCGTCTATGATGTTGGATCAGAGCATTCAAAACTATAGCAGAGTCTTCCATGAATAGCCTACAAGTCGTTCGAAATTGTTGAATATTGCTTTCTTTTCTTTTTTGATACGAGGAACATGTATCCACTAGTCTTAGAATGTGCACTGGATAAATTAATCCCGAATGTATGCAAGATCCTCCAAATTACATTACCATGCAAGCCAACAAGATAAATCTTGAAGACATACTCAACAAACATGGTTTAGTGGAAATTAAACCCATGACATTTGCCCTTGTTGCTTCCAATTACATGAGAACTAATGCACCAACAAAAACTACATGAGAACAAACGTGAATATATATAGTCCAATAAATTAAGGTTCAGAGCACTTCACTGCCTTATGAAGAGGATCATTGTAATAATATTGCATACAGTAGTTGAAAGCTTATAGTAGGTCCCAAATTGGGAGTAGATTTCAATGCGATCACATAAAATAACCCTTAAGCTGCTACAAATTAAAGATATCTTATTGTGGATATATTCAGTTCATGAACCACAAATAATCATGCATTTAACTAATGGAATACTATATTACCAAAAGAATTTAAATAAAAAAAATTGGCAAGTTGGTGAATTTTATCACCTACATACAAATTAAATAGCCAGAGTTGCATCATTCTTAACCAATATGGAACTTGGGAATTCCAATTTTGACCTGGAGAAGTTTAACTACATAAATTCTCAAAGCCCATGTACTCATGGTTCTCCAGCTTCTCAAATATGTGTGCTATTCCTACTCCACCTGCAAATTTAAACATGCACAAAACCATAAAACCATTAATTTATTGGAGAATATGTTAGGAAATGATATTGCTTAGGAATATTCTAGATATATATTAGAAGATTGTGATATGATTTAATATCTATATTATTCTAGAATAAAATCCTACGATCATGTATCTTGTATTACCATATATAGAAGGCTTTAACCCCTATATATATGGTCCTTTAGATCAATAATAAAATCAAGCAATTGTGTGTGATTCATATTATTTACATAATTGACCTCCACCTATATATATGTTAAAGCTATTAGGACTTCTTTTTTTTTTTTGTGACATGGTAGGAAAATTATATATAAACTGATGTAATATTACGGTCCAACCATATATGATCGAGCATTCGAGCATACACGTGTATGCATCATCCACGTGTCAAACCCAATAGACAATAATAAGAGGAGCCGTATCAGGAGTAAAATCTAAATTGAGGCTAACGATGTTTAAACTACAAGTTGGTGGAGTACATTCTACTGCAAAATCAAACAGAGGAGCTATATACGGCTTGCCAACTTACCTAGGCTGATGGCACTGACAAGAATGGTTGTAGCAAGGATGAAGATGATGATAGATGCTCTGCCTAGCACTGCTATTAACCTTCTTACGACGTGCTGACCAACTAAAGCCGCCATAGTAGCTACTAGGACGAAATAAGCAGCTGCAAAGAATAGGAACATACCACTTACCAGTTCTAGTAAGAGCCTAAGAGGCATACTGAGTATACAAAAGAGCACCAACTTTGCTAAGTAATGGTTTAGTGTATAGGAGAGTTAATTACCATACGGAACTGGGAATCGCTTTAGGATGTAGTACTGCACCACTGACATAGAGGATGAGAAGACCATTGAGAAAGTTGAGGTTGCACTTGCTACCTGCAACAATTAGTAATTTGATTTGCAAGAATTGCAACTCGTTAATCATCTCATATACGGAGTACTACTTATTTATTTCGTCTAAAAGATATGATTTCGGTTTCTGCTTTTGATGATTGAAAATGTATACCTGAGGAGGAATTCCAAGTTCAAGAAACAAAGGTCCCAAGATGAAACCACCACCTAGGCCAAGCAAGCCACCAACCATACCGGCCACAATCCCACATAAACAGTAGAGCAAGATTTGATGGACCTTCCAATTTGTCATTTGTTTTCCCTTGGATGCTATCACCTTAGTCCCTCTATACAAGCCTACTGCTTCAAATAACGTCACTGATGCAGCGATAGGTACCTGAAATTACTTCCTCATTATTAATTATTACTCATCTCATAGTGCATAATGTGTATATATACAACACATTATTTGAGTGTAGCAACTAGCAAGGGACAATTTTAAGTGTTGAATTGTTCACCTGCAACGAATACAGAATCCAGTACTGTGTTGAGCAGGTTGGTGTATATGTCTGCATTGAAGGAAATCTTGTTAATAACAGACATGGAAATAATTAAGTGACAAATGATCTGTATAATCATAGGGAAGGTCAAACTTATAGATAATGTGACTGCTGTATTGAAGAAGTGTAGATGAAGGGGTAATATTCTATAAGATACCTTGGTGATCTGAACTGCAAGAAATGCCACCCATACAAACACAAGCAACGATAGCTCTTTCCAGTATATGTTAGATAACATAGGAACCTGCAGATTGTGAAGATCATCATGCAGAAGTAGAATTAATAAGTTTTGAAAATTAGAGGGATTTATTGACTATCTGTGATGATATTAAATCAGATTCAAATTCAGCTAACCGTAACATCATGTGCAGCAGCAGCAACGGTAACAGTAGCTGCAGGAGGAGTAGGTTCACTGGGTAGAGGCTTGTAGTCTCCTCTCGACCCTACTGCAGTTCGAAAATACAAGGATTATTTATGGTACAGCAACTATCAAGTATCAACCTGGTTAATTCTGGTTCATAAATTGCAAACACACAATTCTTGAATGTAATGAATTGTTTGGATACTTGAACTCATGATTGTTGCTAAAACTTCAGTTTCAAGTTTACCAAAGTTGACTGTTTCAGCTCCATTAGCATTCTTACAGGGTACTGATTTTAGACTCACCTTTTGGCTGAGCCTCAGAAACCTGCAATTCCGGTGCTTCCTGAAATCTCGAAAATAAGTCAAACTCGTCACTTTAAAGCAAAAACAACACAACAAAAGAGTTCTTCTGACATGGTAGTTAATGTCATTTACCAGCTTCATCAGCGATTCTTTCTTCCATGTATCGATGCCTTTCATCATAGCTTTGGTCGACGTAACTGACAATTGCATGTTTCATATATCGATTAGGACAATGTATTAAGATTAGGCTCAATTTAATTGAAAGCTGCTAAATTTCAAATGAGTAGAGTGAACCAAGTACTTATGAAAAGGAGGATGAGAAGAACGGTGACCATCCAATCAGCAAACATGACATTGAAAGTAACTCCAATGCTGATCCCAAGCATGAGCATAGGCTGGAATATCAGGGCTAGGTCATAGTCTATGATGGGCATGTCCAATGTTGGATGTCTTAACCTCAGATTATAGTACACAGTTGATCCAGCCGCTCCCACGATCATGCCTGCAACCTCAGAAAATAACTTTACTACTAGTTTCTGACAATCTAACACCAAGAAAACATAAGAATATTTGCTCAATAGTAAAGTTAGCATACATTTAGAAATGGCTGTTGAGGACTTGGGGTCGAAACCAATGATCAAAGTGAGCATGGGTACAAATATTCCGCCACCTCCAACGCCTCCAACACTTCCTAGGGCAGCACCTAAGAAACCAATTAACGATCCCACGATGATCCTCCAACCAAACTCCATTTCCTGCTCAATCAATACACAGTTCAGATCAGAAACAAACCCTACATCTCTATCAAAATTAAGAGCAACAAAATTGGAAACATAAAAGAATTAGAAAAGAGCGAGAATTTATATTAAGAGACTGACTGGCCAAACAGGTTGGTAGGAGGATTTTCCACTCTGCCAGAAGAAATGAAACAGCTTGGTTGCAAAGCCTTGTTTCTGCTGATGATCAACTGAACTTGCAATTGGTACAAGATCATCTCTATTAGTAGTACCACTCTCTTTTATCGGTCTTTCTGCACTGGCTACACCAGTCAGAACGAGTAGGATAACCCAACAGATCATCCATGTCAGAGTAACCACTCTTTGGTTCACGTCCTCTTTTGATCTAGCCATCACTTAATGTCAGTTTTGAGTTTAGCTAAGCTACTAAGCAAAGGTTATGCCTTCACGTCCACTACTTCACCTTGCTTACACTACTTAATATATATGATCAATTAAGGATTTGGATTTTCAATCTTCACTTGCAGCCTAGCTAGATAGCTATCTATTTGCTTATAAACACTTAAGTTGCAATTTATAGATTTCCTTTCTTAGGCATGCAATTTGTACACGTTCAGTTACTGGTTGATGTTTTTTATTATGTCACATGGAGTTGATGGATCACCCTCATAATTCCAGGTACAGTCAGCTGCCAGATCACTTGGACCCACGCACACATCGGGTTCAATCTACGCTCAAATAGTTTTATTTATTTATTTATTTATTTATTTATTTATTTACGAGAAATCAGTAGCCACTACTCTTTGAGTGTGCACCCAATAAATCCCGAGTGTATGCAATAGCCTACAAACCACATACACCAAGTAAATCAACAAGATAAATAGGTAAATCTTGTAAACAGACTCAACAAAGAGGCCAAATAAGAATTCAACCCATGGCGTTTGTCATCAGATTCGATTAACCCTATGACCAACTCCACTACCCCTTTCACGATCCGTTCAAATAGACCTTTCAATCATGGTACATTACAACTAATTGTTAGAAATATCTTCAGTTGGCATCTATCATCTATGCTGCAATAATTCTAGTATCAAAAATTGACATAATGATCTTACACAAATGGTGAATTATAGCTGATTATCCATAATTTGAGCTTAGTTTACAAATGAGTCCAACAATGTATATTTCCTATAGAGGACATAATTATTCTAAGTAGAAGTTAAGTTGTTTAAATGTTTCTTTGGAAAGCCTGGACCTAAAAGACAACTGTTATTAGAAACGGGGACATGGAGCTGAAACTGAAAGTGAAGCCAAAAATCTAAGCACTGATTTTTCATAATGAAACTTCTTGGAAGCTTGCTTTTTACTACATTGCTTCGAATCTTGCAAGTCCTTGTGAAGTTTCGCAAAAAATGACTGAACTTATTCTTTGATTGTTAACTTTTTGGCCTATTCAAGCAAAACAGCACAAGTGCACAACATACGTAAATTAAAAGATTCATAAACAACACTCTTTAAAGAGTCTTACATTTTACATAAACTCTTAGAAACTTAGGTACCAACCTTTAAATTAGACACTCCTATACATTTTTTGGTGCAAAAGAGGGGTGTGCATGCTACGCCCCTGATTCAAATTATTAGATAAGATACTCACTAAAACATTTTTATATCCTTTTATATTTTTAACGAAAGAGTATGAGATTCAAATCAGATAGTGAATACTCACTAACCTGTTTTTATAACCTTTTATTTGCATTGGTTATGTTTTGAACGCAATAGTATGAAATGGAACAGTTTGAAATAGTATTTACAACGTGAAATATAACGACTCGTAGATTTATCTAAGATCTGTAAGTTTAATTAGAAGCTATAAAACATATTGAGTAACAAGTACTTTATCAGAGTTCAATATCCCACACCTAACTTTTAGAAGTTCATGCTCTATGAGTTTCATAAGAGCGTTACTTGTGTGGTAATATTAATGGGACAAGACTCACAAGAGTATAAAGACTATAAACCACCTCACACTTCACAGTAAGCAAATGCCAAGAAAGTTCATGGTCATTTCTAGTGTCCTTCATATATTGACGGGTCCGTTGCGTTTTTGTATCCTTCTGAGGTCTGATTGAGAATGTATCCGGCAACTTTTGGGAAAATGGTCAGTCCCTACTCCCTAGTACTGGCTACTCACTAGTCACACTATACCGTATCTTTTTTTTCCTTTTTCTTTGGGGTATGTATTTGTTGTTGCCTTGTTGGTAAAGATGGCTTCGTGTCGTGCTCTGGCCGTGCTTTCGTGCTTTGGAACAGTGTCGTGCCGTGCCTTGTTTATAGTTATCGTGCTTCGTGTCGTGTCGTGCCGTGTTGTGCCTGCTCTTTCAAAAGGTAGGCCCAGATCGTGCCGTGCCTATACTTTTTTTCAAATAATTAAAATTTTCGCCGTGCCATGTCGTGTCCTGTCATACCTGACCGTGCCCCACTGTGCTTTCTTTTCAAAATCCAGGCCCAGGCCCAGCCCAAGCCCAGTCATTCGTGCCCGTGCTCATGTCCTTGCTTCCTCCGTGCCCGTGTCGTGCCGTGTAAAAAGCGTGCTTGATCGTGTCGTGTCTCGTGCTAACCGTGCCCATTACCATCTTCACTTGTTGGTGCTAAAACATGAAGGTAATTAAGTATGTCCCCAGACCGAATAACCGCGGTGTGCGGTTCAACTTGGCACGAATCTAGATAAAGCTCAGCCGAGCACAATGGAACCAGAAACATTATTGTTCAAGCACAGCACGAATTAAAATTTAAAAGAATTTAAGAAGATGTTGGGCATGACATGCCCGACACAATAGACCCGACATTCATGGATCGACCCTTCAGATGACGCGGTATGACACAAAATGCCCTGACCTTAGGCACTGTGTTAGGTTCCGCCCCTCACACCATGTAATTTACAGCTTTCCTTTCATTTCCTTGCAATGTAACATGTCTCTAAGGCGCTTTCTGTGCGTTGACCCTTGGACATGTCTTTACGCTTTCTAGTTTCCTAGTAACATGTCTCTAAGGCGCTTCCTGCGTGTCGACCCTTGGACATGTCTTTAAGCTTTCTAGTTCTTTTACTTTTAGGAGTAGATGTCGAATATGAAAGTTATGCACTCTTGATGTATACTCCTGTCAGAATGAATAAACCTTTTAAGACTCTTTATGGGGGAAGTAGTCCTCCATATCGATGTATTGATGTCAATGCTTGTTGTTGTTACACTGTGTTGATTGCGTGCATCATCCAACCCCTCTCTCAAGCTCCGTCCCTCCCTCACTCTCTTGTGTCCATGGACACATCAAAGACGTTCCTTGTGTACGGCTGGCACTCTTGTCGCTAAGAGACAAGAGCGCGCCGCACGTCCTGCAACTAGAAAAGGCGGACCGTGATAGTTGGTATCAGAGCGCAGCGAGAGAAGCACGCTCAGTGAAAGGTTGCTAGATTGAATTCGAAACCATGGTGACCATGGAAGAGCTTGGGTCGGATGCCCGGATCGATGCATTGGAGGCCCAAGTGCATGATATATCCTCCGCAAGCTTGCGGGAGGAGCTTGACCACATCCACAATCAACTCCAAGCGTTGTAGGATCAGTGTGCTACGATCAACCGGGCCGTTGCTAGTGGTAGTGGTGGATCAGGGTCGAGACGGGTAAAGCCCCCTCAGCCCCGGACCTACAGTGGAGCCAGAGACTCCAAGGAAGTAGACAATTTTGTCTTCGACCTAGAACAATACTTCCGAGTCAGTGGACTGGAAGAGGACCAGAAGGTCGACACCGCGGTCATGTACCTAGTGGATGACGCGAAATTGTGGTGGCGTGCGAAGTATGCCGAGATCGAAGCCAAAACTCTGAAAATAGACACATGGGAAGAGTTCAAGAAGGAACTCAATGACCAATTCTACCCAGAGAACACTGAGTTCATTGCCCGAAGGAAGTTAAAGACCATCAAGCACACGGGGACCATCCTAGACTATGTGAAGGAGTACTCGGAGTGCATGCTGGAGATCAGGGACATGAGCGACAAGGATCGTATGTTCAATTTCATCGATGGGCTGAAAGAGTGGGCTCAACGTGAGTTGAACAGACAAAAGCTAGATACCTTGTCGGCTGCTATAAGCGTGGCTGAACGGCTCTTCGACAACCAGCTAGGGAAAGAGACCCCACCAAGGAAAGGGCCAACAGGGCCAAGTTTAGTTGCGAACCGAGCAGGGTCAACTGGCTCTCAGACAGGCTCGAACAACTCTCGAAACTACAACGGGGGTAACTACAACGGTGGCCATAGTAGATATGGGAACGGTGGAGGTGGAGCCCCTAGACCGGCACCTTACCGGCCCCCAAGTGCGACCTCATCGTTCAATCGGACAGAGTCGTCCACGGCAAGATGGCCGTCGAAGTTAAGTTGCTTCAACTGCAAAGGGCCACACAAACACATCGAATGCCCTCATCGAGACTTGAGTGCCCTCCAGCAGAATCTATCTAAGATGTCTGTGGAGTCTGATGGCCCCAACGAAGGAGAGACAAGCAGGAACAATGAAATGGATGATGATGAAATACCACACATGGGAGCTGTTCATTTACTGGGCGCCCTGAGGGGTGATGAGACATCCCTAAAACCCAAGTCGACGGAGCTCATGTACGTCTACGTAGTGATCAATGGACGTAGTACTCGAGCAATGGTTGACACCGTTGCCACCCATAACTTTGTGGCCGGCACCAAAGCAGAGAGATTGGGACTGAAGCTAGACCGTGCAGGCGGCAGCATGAAGGCCGTGAACTCGACAGCAAGACCTATCCATGGGATTTCCAAGGGAGTCCTCACTCGGATAGGGGAGTGGAGTGGTCGATTGGACCTTACGGTGACTCCGCTAGATGATTTCAAGATGATATTGGGTATGGACTTCCTCCGCACGTCTAAAGCGGCACCCATGCCACATTTGAGTTCCTTATTGTTGATGGGTGACAGCCCGTGTCTGGTGAAAGCGTCGAACGTGAAGGTTGAGAGTAAACGGGGACAGATGCTCTCGTCGATGCAATTTGAGAAGGGACTTCGAAGATGTGAACCGTCGTTCTTGGCTACTTTGTCGATGAAGGAAGATTGTAAAGATGAGACCACTCCTCCGGAAGTAGCGAGACTGCTTGAGGGATTCAAAGACATCTTGCCTGATGACCTACCCCAAGTCCTCCCTTCTCGTCGATCCGTCGATCATCAGATCGAGCTGATCCCGGGGGCCGTGCCACCCGCTCGTAGTCCTTACAGGATGGCACCTCCCGAACTGGCTGAACTGAGAAAACAGTTGGATGGTCTCTTGAAAGGAGGATTCATCCGACCATCCAAAGTGCCCTATGGAGCTCCGGTGTTGTCCAGAAAAAGCAAGATGGGACTCTCCGGCTGTGTATTGACTATCGGGCACTCAACAAGTTGACGGTGAGGAATCACTACCATATTCCGTTGATTGCTGACTTGTTCGATCAGCTCGGCGATGCGGTATACTTCACGAAGCTTGATTTGAGGTCAGGATTCCATCAAGTTCGTATATCGGAAGGGGACGAGCCGAAGACATCTTGTGTGACGAGATATGGAGCTTTTGAATGGTTAGTGATGCCCTTTGGACTAACGAATGCTCCTGCAATATTCTGCACCTTGATGAACCATGTCTTCCACGGGTACTTGGATAAGTTTGTGGTGGTATATCTGGATGATATTGTGATATATAGCAAGACCATGAGCGAACACTTGGAACACTTAAGACTGGTGTTCGAGAAGTTACGCGAGCACCGCCTCTTCGTGAAGCCAGAGAAGTGCTCGTTTACACAAGAGGAAATTAGTTTCCTTGGTCACTTTGTAGGAAAGGGGAAGATGCGCATGGAACCGAAGAAAGTCTCTGCCATCAAGGAGTGGCAGCCTCCGAAGAATGTCTCTGAGCTCCGTTCCTTCCTTGGCCTTACTAATTACTACCGGCGCTTCATTACAGGGTATTCTGGTATTGTGGCTCCTCTCACAGACTTGCTTAAGAAGTGTGAAGGTTGGAATTGGGTCGAATCACAGATGGAGGCGTTTGAAAAGTTGAAGAAGTTGGTAACCAAAGAATCGGTATTGGCTCTCCCCGATGTCACAAAACCCTTTGAAGTCGAGACGGATGCCTCAGACTTCGCCCTCGGAGGAGTACTACTTCAAGAAGGCCACCCGGTGGCTTTTGAGAGCTGCAAGCTGAATGGGGCCGAGAGGCGGTATGCCGCCCAAGAGAAGGAGTTACTAGCAATTGTACATTGCTTAAGGGTCTGGAGACACTACCTTTTGGGTTCGAAGTTCCTCGTTCGCACAGACAACACTGCGGCGAGCCACTTCTTAACCCAACCAAGACTCACTGGTCGACAAGCTCGGTGGCAGGAATCCTTGGCGGAATTTGATGTGGAGTTTACATACAGACCTAGGGTCAACAACAAGGTCGCGGATGCTCTCAGTCGTCAGGCTGACCTTGCTGCCTTGAAGCAAATGGCTCACTTGTCAACAAGTCTAGTGACCACTACGATCTGCGACCAGATCAAGCAACACCTAGGTCAAGATACGATGGCGAAGACCATCCAACAGCTCATTAAAGAAGGGAAAACGAGACGGTTCTGGGTAGAAGATGGCCTTATATTCACAAATGGACATAGGTTGTATGTTCCCAGGGCCGAGGGCATTCGGAGGAAATTGCTGAGTGAATGTCATGAAACCCTTTGGGAAGGACATCCGGGGTGGCAGCGAACCTTGAGCTTGCTAAAACAAGGGTACTTCTGGCCCCAGATGAAGGACGACGTAATGAGCTACACTCGGACGTGTCTCGTGTGTCAACAAGACAAGCCAGATCGACTCAAGCAGGGCGGCCTACTAAATCCACTCGCAGTGCCGACGAGACCATGGGAGAGTGTCTCCATGGACTTCATCAACGGGTTACCGAAGGTCGGACCCTTGTCCGCTATTATGGTGATAGTGGATCGATTCTCGAAGTATGCCACGTTCATCCCTATGCCGAAAGCTACTGGAACAGAAGAAACAGTCGTCCTCTTCTTCAAATACATTGTCAAGTACTGGGGGCTACCTAGGAGCATTGTGAGTGACCGAGACCCTCGGTTCACATGTATCTTTTGGGGTGAACTCTTCAAGCTTCTTGGATCAGAGGTGAGCATGTCTTCAGCATACCATCCCTAGACAGACGGACAGACAGAAAGATTCAACGGGCTCCTCGAAGAATGCCTTCGATACTTTATGAGCGCCAACCAGAGAGAGTGGGTGAGACTACTAGATGTAGCCTAGCTCTGCTTCAATTCTCAGAAGAGCTCCTCGTCTAACAGGAGTCCCTTCGAAGTTGTCACGGGACAACAACCTCTCTTACCGCACACTGTGGATGATCATTACAAGGGCCGAAGCAAGAAGGCATATGAGTTCACCAGAGAATGGAAGCAAAACACCGACATTGCTCGGAGTTACCTAGAAAAGGCTTCGAAGCACATGAAGAAATAGGCCGATCAGAAGAGAAGACCACTGGAGTTCGAAGTGGGAGACCTAGTGATGGTGAAGATCCTCCAAGAGCAGATGAGATTCCTGAGAGGAAGCGACAAGCGGTTAGTCCGCAAATATGAAGGCCCCATCCTTATCAACAAAAAGGTGGGAAGTACGGCTTACAAAGTGGAACCCCCGACTTGGATGAAAGTACACCCTGTCTTTCATGTGAGTCGCTTGAAGTCGTATCATCCAGACCCAGAAGATTCCGCCCGCAACAAGTCTACTCGGTCCAACATCCGCACCAAGCCATCCCCGACACTTGATGACTGAATCATGTCGCCGAGGACATCGACAACTTTAGTGGGGGAGAATGTTAGGTTTCGCCCCTCACACCTTGTAATTTATAGCTTTCCTTTCATTTCCTTGCAATGTAACATGTCTCTAAGGCGCTTCCTGCGTATTGACTCTTGGACATGTCTTTACGCTTTCTAGTTTCCTAGTAACATGTCTCTAAGGCGCTTCCTGCGTGTCAACCCTTGGACATGTCTTTAAGCTTTCTAGTTCTTTTACTTTTAGGAGTAGATGTCGAGTATGAAAGTTATGCACTCTTGATGTATACTCCTGTCAGAATGAATAAACCTTTTAAGACTCTTTATGGGGGAAGTAGTCCTCCATATCGATGTATTGATGTCAATGCTTGTTGTTGTTAAACTGTGTTGATTGCGTGCATCATCCAACCCCTCTCTTAAACTCCGTCCATCCCTCACTCTCTTGTGTTCACGGACACATCAAAGACGTTTCTTGTGTACGACTGACACTCTTGCCGCTAAGAGATAAGAGCGCGCCGCACGTTCCACAACTAGAAAAGGCGGACCGTGACACACTGCATAATGCGACACTGACTCAAAACACTATAAACTGGCACAAATATGACCCCGAACCATGTTTATCTAAAGCTTTAATGACACAAAAAAACACCTAAGTAAAAAATGAAGGAAGAAATTCTAGGTAATATTTTGAAAAGTTGAATAATGTTATGGAAATAAGATACATCAACGTTCCCACAATATTTTTTTAGCACCTTTATTTTAAAATTTGAGCGAACATATTTTTATTACTAAAATTGTGAAAAAACATGTATAATTTTACCATTAATATTGGTTGTTATACAAAAAGCTATACGACTTAGGGCATGTTCTTTTCAACTGGTTTCCAGTTTTGCCCAGTTTTGACCAGTTTTGCCCAGTTTCGACCAGTTACCAGTTACGAAATACAGTTTTGCCCAGTTTCTCCCAGTTTTGCCCAATTTTAATATTTATACATATTAAACATAATAATTAAATATACCATATGTAATATCAAATATAAAAATAAATATATGAATTGACTAATACTAAAAAGTCCTAATAATAATAATAATAATAATAATAATAATAATATTATTATTATTATTATTATTATTATTATTATTATTAAACACTCAAAAATATAAAATTTCCAGTTTGTCCCACTTTTCCTCAGTTTTGCCCAATTTGACCCAGTTTTCACCAGTTTCTCCCAGTTACCAGTTAGACTTACCAGTTTTCACCAGTTTTGCCCAATTTCTCTCAGTTACCAGTCACCAGTTCCCAGTCGAAAATAACGAGCCCTTACACCGATTGCATAATATTATAGGACATTTAATTTTTTGAGTAAAGCTACCAAAAGGCATAAGTCATTTTCTGTGGCTAAAATAGCAAAAGCTAATTTTTTGGAGCTGTTATAGTACTATCAACTAAATGTTCAACTTACTCATATTTACAACGTATATCTGACAACTAGCATTAGTTTTGCCAAACATAGTCTTAGTTTTGCGAAATATAGCCTTAGTCGTCATATACGAATACGATAATGAAGAATTACCCCAAGTTCCTTCAAAATTTCAAGTTAACAACATGAGACATATACTCCGTACGAAGTAACTATTCAGAAAAACATTATGCCAACACCGCTACATACTGTTTTCTCAACTAATTTTAACATTGCTTACTTAATGAAAAAAAAAACTCTTATTTTTCATAGTTTAAGGGGTGAAATAATACCAGAAGTATTTATGTTTAAATTCCCGCTTTATTAGTCCTTGATGTATACTCATTTTCTCTCTCTTCTTTGACATTTTATGACTTAAGAAGTATTAACCACCAAGAAGCAGTGGCCAGTGCCAATTTAGCCACAAATCAAGCATTCCATCTCATGAAAAATGAAAAGAAAATGATAGTAAGATACGAAAATAACAGTGTCACAACACATTTGAAACTTGACAACATGAATGTTGTACGTTGCAACTTCAACCTTGTATGGACATTTGGAACATACCAAAAGCACTAGTAGTACCTTGTACAATAACAAGGTCTTCACCAAAAGCACTAGTAGTACCTTGTACAATAACAAGGTCTTCACCAAAAGCACTAGTAGTACCTTACACAACACATTTGTATAACAAAAAAAAAAAAAAAAAAAAAAAGCACCATGCCCTTCTCCCCTCCCTTAGCCCCCAACCCCTTCAAAAAAAAAAAAAAGAAACGAGAAGAGCTAACTGTGATACATACCTAACAGCTTTTGAATACCTGCTAGAACCAAAACAACCTATTCCTCCCATCATCGAGAAATAGCAAGTGCAGCGAGCTTCTCACTTGAGAGTTGGAAGGAAAAGAGACAGAGACCATAAAATCAGAAATTCAACCATACATTCCAAGAGGATTTCAGGCCATTTTATTATGCGTCATCATCATAATTGTATGTATCTTCTTTCATTCGCTCATACTGATCAAGTTCATCAGGATAATAATCATAACGTCCATTACCAACATCCTCATTGTCATACTGCCCCCGGCCTTGATGATGTCCATAATGATCATAAGTCTTGTCATTGAGCTCAGCCTCGGAACTATTATGGCCATGATCAGTCTCATACCACCCTCGATCATCATCAGCTCCAGCATGCTCATAACCCCGTTTCCTATCGCCATGCCTGTCACGGTCATTCTTTCCTTCCGCGTGATCATAGTCATAATCTCTATCATGAGAACGCCCGTGATCATGATCCGCATCTCCAGCTTCGTAATCCCTGGCCCTGTCTTGGTCCCTATCTCGAGTACGTTCACGGTCACGACCATGGTCCTTACCTCTATCACGATCACGTGTTCGTTCACGATCACGATCGCGGTCACAACCACGATCTCGTGACTTCTCCCTGTCTCGAGTTCTGTCATGATCTCTGTAGTGCTTGTCCTTTCTATGATCCCGGTCCCTTGGCCTGTCATGGGATCGCTCTCGTGATTTCTCCCGTTCCCTTTCTCTCTCCCTGCCCCTTTCTCGAGATTTTTCTCTATCTCTGAGAAATAGTATCCATCAAATCAATGGATTGAAGGTTGAAAGCAACATGATAGTAAAGAGAAATACATGAACAAGTAATTAAACAGTCATTAAACAAATAGATGTAAACTCCAACTTGACATGGAAGGTAAAAAAATAGTTCCAGACAGAAAATGCACAGTAACCATCACAATAAGTTTAAGGAAGAAGATATATACCTGTCTTCCCGAACCCTGGGCTCCTCTGATCGAGATGGCCTTCCTGATTGTGGCTCCCTAAGACAAAAGATAGGAGAAAGAAATAAAGAAAAAAAAAAGAGCAGAAAAAGAGAGAGCAGAAATTCAACCACTATACACCATAAACTTAAGATCAAGCACTTTAATAAACTCGAAGAACCTACGAATAAATCTCAGAAACCAAGCACATCAACCTGATAACTGATATGATCTAAAGTTCCAATTTAGAAACCACCACCACTGGAAACACAAACAATCAACCAAAAAGGAACGCAAACAAGACATAATATTTAGTACTATTCCTTCAGAGTAGGCAAAAAAGAATGTACAAAGCCTACTTCGAGAGCAATAGATATGCCCTTCCAAAGTAGCCAATCTACACCAGAGACCTCAAATGCACAAGTGACATTTCATCATACAAGAAAGAAAAAGCAGTGTACCAGCTAATATAATAGCCTAAAATTCAGATATAGCAGCTTGTTCCACCAATGGATAAACGCAATCTTACCCAAAAGATAAATAGAAGCCACAAACTACCAACTCATCTCGGAACTCAATTATCAGTTCATTTTTAAAGAGTTGCTAGATCCTTCCCGTTCGAAACAAAGGTGGCCACAGCTTGTGAGTTTGAGACCTTTTAATCCCTCACTGACCTCTTTTTCAAAGAAAAAACTACATGCAACCCTTTTATTCCACACAAAAAAAACTATTGAACTAATCCTTTCCTGTTTAATTGGATAGAGTGCAGGAACATATATGTTCAGTGACTAAGATAATAACGCCATTTACCTTGTTGACTGCCTCTGACAGATATCTTCACCCCCAACCCTGGTAGTCCCCAGGCCCCCACCTAGTCTACGAGGTCGCCAGTTCGGAACAGTTCTTCCACGTTCCACATCCACCAGAACCCTCCTCCCATCAATTTTCCTTCCATCAGCTTGTTTATAAGCAGCTGCATGTATACACAAATACATATCACATAAGCAACGGTACAAATTCTTATTATCAAGAAACATCAAGCATGCAGTAAAGCAAGCAGACCTTTCATGTCCCGCGTATGAGCGTATTCTATGAAAGCATAGCCTTTAGGTTTGTTGGTGTCCTTATCATAGATCATTTTGACCTGTAAAGAAACCATGGAGATAAAAACTACAGCAGCAGGAAATTGCAACGAGAAGAAACACAAAGGATGAAACATAGATGGTCAATAGCATCTAAAAGCAGAATAACTAAAAATTTTAGAATCCTAAATGGCACGCCAGACGAGCATTATGCCTCACTAGCCGCGATCACCTTTAATCCATAAAGCTCCACATGCGAGACGCACCACCATTGCTAGAGTTGGAGAAATACTGATGTACATGGCCAATTTACCAGCCTGAATTGACTTAATTTGGCTTACCATGGCAGTTGATAGAAGAGAGACTACATCCCCTTACCAGGGAAACTTTCAATATAAAAAAGAAGCACTTAGAATTTAGAAATACCAGGATCCTTTGTCAGCTGATAGATTTTCAGTGGCCTTTGGACGAGAAAAAAGAGCTCAGTTAACACATTAGCATAGTGAAATGAAAAATGAAAGGAGAGAGAAGCTGTTAGCCCCAACCATTTTTAACCTGTGCTGCTAAAGGTGTAGGAGCTCTCTCCATTTGTAGCTCAAGAAAGGCAAGTCACCAAGGTACAACACATCAGCATCGGACAACTTACTATTTCAGCTTCGCCGTGGAGATTCAAGCACCAGCTTATCAAATGGGAGGGTAAAAAGAAATAACGGAAATACCTTATGGTGGAAACTTCATACCGATCATGGATTTTACTTAACCGTTGTTTTTCACACTGAAGTAGAGTGTAGTAATACCTAGGAGCTACATTTGAAGGCAAAGTACCAAACTTTGGCCTCCCAAATCTAACATAATGGAACGCTGCCAAAGCATATGCAAGACATACCCAAATGTTATACAAGGAAATAACCAATGATACCTGTCCTATTAAGTTATAAGCATTGTGCCCTGCAGGCCTGAAGCCTGTTCACCTTAGTATTTCGCTTTGCAATTGAAGATCAACGACCATTATTATGAAGGGGGTAAAAGTAAAAAGCATCATATCAGGGAGATAACAATAAGAAAATCTAGCCGAGCATTTTGCTCAAAATTTAATCTTCGTCCAAGTAGCAACCAGATGCTAGAGCATGCACCACACATGAACTCCCCTCCCAGTCTCCCACAGCCTTGTCAAACAGAGAAGAAAGGAACAAACTACAAAACCATATGTTACCCAGGACAAATGTCCCTTGATACCTGGCTCACGTGTTAATGGGTGCATTGTGCTAATGATTAAAAAAAAAAAAAAAGAGGGTGCATTGAGCTAAGTGAGCATGTATCAACGTTATTCATTATTATAAGTTCAAGTAGGATGAGGTGCACTATGACACTGAATCAACAATGTCAACAAGTCGCGTTAAATATGTCTGCTAAATGAATTGTCCCATAATCTCACCTCACCAGCATTTATCAAAAACGGTTTTGGAATCCATAATAGATTTAGATTAGCACCTCGAAACTACAAGATTCTCAAGGTTCCCTAAGACCAAATTCAAAGAGAGGACCCTGAATACTTCACACAATTCCAAATGCAAGTAACAATTATGCCTATTCTCACATCTCATCAGGCATACACCTTCATAATTTATTTAGTGAAAAACATTCACTATTCTACTTCTTTATCTTGAACCAGAAGTCCAGACCCAGCAAATTAAGAGCCAAAAGCCAAAAAAATATTGTCTGAACCATTTCAAGGCCTTAAAGATGATAAGATATTGAACATATAGAACATCCCTTCCACACCTCCCAGAGGATGGAGAAATAGCCTCACAATAATAAACAAAAAAATCAAACAAGTGTGATAGCAATGATCAGTAAATGCTCCAATAGTTCTTGTTTTGTAAAGTTCGTGAAAACAAAACATAAAAATTTTCCCACAAAATATTGATAGGAAAATATTATTTTCTTATCCAAAAAAATAAATTATTGCAAATAAAGATGTGGGAGAGGGGGGGATACCAATCATATGAGGAGGAGGAAGTAAAAGGGAATATACATAAACACAAACCTCTTAACGAAGATAAAACGCAATAACCTGATCCCCAAATGGGGATGGTTTTGAATACCTACCCGCTTTATGGGCCCATAAGTTTCAAACTCCCTTTTTAGTCTGCTCTCTGAGGTCTCGTAATTCTGCAATAAGACAACTTGACTAGTTAGGTCCAAATACTGGTAAAAGTTAACTGATAAATGTATTTTTTGAGATTATTTAGTGTACTTTCTGTTTAAAATAGAGAATAAAACAGCAAAGTCTGGAACAATTTGAGGTGGCATTTCCTTTCCTTTTTTATAAGAGATTGCGATTCTTGTACGTATGCCAAGAAGAAAAACTCTACAAACAGTGACGCTTAAATATGTTGATCGACAAATGAAAAGACTCGAGTGGATGGTGCAACTTACCAGCCTTGAAACAAAAAGTGTCTTGTATGGGTCTGCAGTGGCATTAGGATCATTGTGCGGATCATCTGCATTGAAGTACGTCAAATTTAATGAAATAGAAGACAAACAGGAAAAAAGAAAAAGCAGGAAACAAAATCTTGTTAGAGTTATCACATTTCTCAAATTCTTCTGCGACCTTTGCTGCACCCTTCTCTAGTCGAAGGCTGTGGACTCTGGCCTTTCTTTGTTCCTATCAAGCAAAAATAAAATGCAATGAAAGTAATGCAAAATCCAAGTATACTAACAATGTATACAGTCTAAGTTCATAATGATCCAACTGATTTATTCAGATGGAAATTGTGGCTGAACTAGTTCAATAATACAATATAAATAGTTAAACATAGACAAGTTTATGTTTAGCAAGTTCAATAAGTTGAACAGAAGAATACATTATATCATATAAGCAACAAACTTACAAGAGTTTCGAGTGCCAAATAAGAAAAATTTGAAAAGAAAAGCAAACAAATAAGCAGACAGCAAGAGAGTCTTGTGGACATACCACAACATCATAGTAGATACTTATGCCCCACAGAAACTAATTTGCACAATAACCACTTTCTTAGTTTTATGCAAAGAGAAACCCAAGATAAAAAGGCCTAAATGGATACACCTAAATGAAATTTTCCATTCTTACTGGGGCGCGATTTATGATATATAAACAAGCATAACAGCCGCTTCACATTAAGCACAGGGATCAGGCTCTAACCGATATACTCATTCCCACCTTTTGCTTTCAAATTTTATTAAGCTCTACGTCACGGTAATACACAAGAAACAGAAAGACAGACAAATCCCAAGAAGCTGCAACTATGACAAAGAGATGAAAGTCCATGCAAAAATAAAGTGAAACACATATTATGTAGCTCCTTCACTCACCAAAAGAAAAAAACATTCCAAAACCTTGCTCAAACATAATAACAGTACAAGTGAAGAAAGAGCAACATACCCGAGTTTCAACTTCTTTGACAGGCGGGGCGTACTCAGGATCCCCAGGCTCAGCAAAGAGATTTACATAGTGCGCCATGCCTTCAAAAGGAATTAAAAGATCAAGAAACCAAAACCCTCATGCTTCGAGTGAATTAATTAACTTAAACTAGCAAGTACACAAAATAAAAATGCACACAATAATTATTCCTAGTTAATACCAGTATATGGTGGACATTTTCTCTTCTCAGGTGGCGGCTTGAAATCAAGTGGAGGTCGGGGCTCGAAAAGCTTCAGCAAATTAGGTGTCAAACCAGTAGGGTGAGACTGTCCAATCTATACATGAGAAATTCAACAAATTAATTAACAGCATTATTGAAACCCAGCCCAAAACCATAATGTAGTCGATAATCTACAGTTCTTAAGAAACAGTAGCAAATTTGATTACATAAACTTGATCATCATCATCATATCATAACAGCTAATTCCAATTTAAAGAAATCAAACACGTTAGAGACTACAAGAAACAATCACCAATCACCACAACCAGAATCAACCTACATGAAGTTGAATTTAGGGTTGCAAAATTCGAAAGAAAAAAGAGAGAGTTGAAATTAGGGTTTGATCATGAAGGACTAACCATTTTGAGCTGGAGAACATTAGCGCGATTTTGGGCTTTGGTGCGGCCCTGAACGGCAGCGTTTTGGTTCCGAAGAAACGCATCGTTAGCGTCACCCATTGTTGCAGAGATCTTCGACAGTTACGATTAGGGTTCTAGTTATTTTTTTCTCAGGGAAATTGAAAGACGATCTATGAGAAAGTGAGGAGAGAGAAAATATGCATGAGAATTGAGATGATTTGGGGCGGGGTCTGGCAAATAACAGCAGCAGAGATATTACGAGAAAAAGGACGACGTGATTTATAATGGATTGTAAAATCTGATGTTTGGTGTAAGGGATGGGAAATAGAGAGTATGTAGGGATAGGGATAAAAAAGCCTTTTATTCTATGTTTTAAATGGGGAAGTGGAAATGAGATTGTAAGATTATGGGGATGGGGATGAGATTTTTGTTGAGGGGATAGAGAATTTGTATAGTTAATCTCATTACCATGTTTGTTACGTGGGTATTAGATTAGAGAATAGATTGGGGATTGTAAAGTTAGTTTACCAAAATGCCATTAAATAAAAGAGGAGACAAAATCTGCAGTCTTTTTTATGGGCATAATAGTAATTTGACTTTTAAAATCCTTATCACACCTCCAATTACCAGCCCCCCTATGGGATTAAAAAGGTGGCATTAGAGGTCTTTTTATCCCTATCCCTTCTCATTCTCTATTCTCCATCCCTTACACCAAACATGGGATTTTACAATCCTAATTTTCTAATCCCTATCCCCACCTCCTATTCCCACTAAACAAACGCGTTTGGGAAGTGGGAATGGGATTATGAAACTATGGGGATGGGGATGGGATTTGGGTTGAGGGGATAGAGAGTTTGTATAGTTAATCCCAGACAAAATCTGCCGTCATTTTTAATGAGCATGATAGTAATTTGACAATTAAAATCCTTATCCCACCTCCAATTACCCGCCCCCCTATGGGATTGAAAACGTGGGATAAGAGATCTTTTTATCCTTATCCCTACTCCTTCACTATTCCCCAGACACCAAACATGGGATTTTACAATCCTAATTTTCTAATTCCTATCCCCACCTCCTATTCCCACTAAACAAACGCACTAGGGGGGCTGGTAATTGGAGGTGGAATAAGGATTTTAATAGTCAAATTACTATCATACCCATTAAAAATAATGGCAAATTTTGTCTCCTCTTTTATTTAAGGGCATTTTGGTAAACTAACTTTACAATCCCCAATCTATTCCCTATTCTAATACCCACATAACAAACAAGGTAAGTGGGATTAACTATACAAATTCTCTGTCCCCTCAACTCAAATCTCATCCCCATCCTCATAGTTTCATAATCCCATTCTCACTTCCCAAACGCCCCCTCGTATTTATGTCGTTGATGCAGTGCGGCAGTGGGTTGGTACTTGGGGGCGGGTGTGTTCTTTTCAACTTATTGTACATTACCTAATCAGTGTAAATCAGTGGCAAAATCTTATTGAATCAGTGAGAATCATTGGTAGCACATTACCCAACCAGTGGCAGAATCTACATTCCTACTCACAGAATCAGTAGCAGAACCTTAGTGAATCAGTGAGAATCGATGGAAGGACCTTACCGAATCAGTGAGAATCGGTAGCAGAACCTTACCCAATCAGTGGGAATCAATGTCAACTGGTAATACCTTATCCAATCAGGGAAAATCAGTAGAAATAAGTAGAAAAGAACGCACCCTTAGTATGGAGGACATCGTGCGCATGCTTAATTTAACCCAAATCTTGGGTTAACTATCCCATTAGCCAATCTTTTTGAAAATTAATATAGGTTTTTCTAGTTGTTGTTGTGCTTTTCAGATAGTGTCCAAAATATTTTAATAATTCAGAAAGTATTCTAATAAGGCAGATAACGCCTATTATAAAGCCTTGCCATTATATATTTCATATTTTTCTATATTATCCTTATTAAAAACACAGACCCAACTGAACAAAGCGACTCTCAAAATCTCTCACAAACTACAGAAAAAAAAAGGGCATCAAGAAATCTAGAGAAACAATGAAAAAAAGGGGATGAATTGTGGGCATATAACAGGGCATGGGGAGTTATATGATGGAACACAAAATAGGGAAAACAAATGTTGGAAAGAAAGCATGAAAAAAGGAGGGGGTTACATTAGAGTGAAGGCCGAAGGAAAGAAATGGGAGGGAAGGGAAGGGGCATTTTTGTCCTAAAAAACAAGTCCCAACATCAAAATGACAGTTATTTGAAAAAAGTATAGTCCGTCATGATTTAACAGAATATACTAATGGAAATGTCCTTTTTGGGTAGATAATCAACGTTACCATAACAAAAGGTAGACTATTAAAAATGTCTTGGGCATCATTTGAAAAAAGTCGAACCACGAGGACATCAGTTAGAAAATCCCCAAATTAATAAATGCATATCCAACGAGTCTTTTTTGGGAATTATTAGGAGGTCTACCACCATTGATCTACCTCATACAAAGAAAAGGTGGTTACCACTTTTTTTTAAGTATGGATCAGCTTGCTCGGCATAATAGCCCGTTTCCAGGGCCTTGAAAGGAATAGAGTGGCCTAAACACAAATAAAGTGTACTCCATTGAGTAGAAAACATGCTACATGCACTAGTGTCAGGAAATTCACCCCTACATTTGAAGAGGGTTCCAGCAATTTTTTAAGCATCTTGAACATAATTGCATCTATCTTCTTCCATTCACTCATACATTCGGGTCTTACTTTCATTCACTCATACGGGTCTTTCATTCATTCATACTGGTCACGGTCATTATCACCAGCATCCTCATTATCATACTGCCCCCGGCCTTCATGTCCATAATGATCATCATCCTTGTCATCTTGCTCAGACTTGGAACGCTTGTGGCCATGACCACTCTCGTACCACCCTTGATCATCATCGGCTCCAGCATGATCATAACCCCGTTGCCTCTCCCCATGCCTACTGCGGTCCTTCTTTCCTTCAGTGTGATCATAGTCGTAATCTCTATCACGAGAATGCCCACGGTCATGTTCCGCTTCCTCAACTTCGTAATCCCTGTCCCTCTCTCGGTCCCTATCCCGAGTACGTTTACGGTCCCGACCACCGTCCCTACTACCCCTATCACGATCACGCGTTCGATCACGGTCGCGGTCACGGCCACGATCTCTTTCTCTCTCCCTGTCTCGGGTCCTATCATGATCTCTGCGGTGCTTGTCCTCTCTGTGATCACGGTCCCTTGGCCTGTCATGGGATCGCTCCAGAGATTTTTCTTGTTCCCTTTCTCTCTCCATGCCCCTTTCTCGGGATTTTTCTCTATCTCTGGAGAAGAAGACATTAAAACTCATCAACCAGGGATGAATTGCAGGCTGAAAGCAATATGTTAATGTGTACACTCCAACTTGACATGAAAGACATAAGTAGGTCCAAACAGATGGCACAATGACAACCAGCACAAGTTCAAGGGAGAAAATATAGACTAGCAAATTTCAAGCCAGGTCCATCTGAGGCACTAGATTGACATCATGATTCCTAAAATCAAACTTTTTTTTGTTTGAAAAGTTATTTCCAAGTTATCTAACATTGCATAAGGGATATTATACCTGTCTTCCCGTACTCTGGGCTCCTCTGATCGAGATGGTCCTCCTGATTGTGGCTCCCTAAACAAACAATAAGAGAGTAAAAAAGCAGAGTAAAAAGGCAGAATTTAAACAACTGAATGATCACAAATTCAGATTAAGTACTCAAAACAACTAAGAAAAAACCACCTAAATCAAGCACATCAACTTAACTGTTAAGATGTAAAATTCCATCAAACTAATAAACCAAAACAAGCCATATAATATTGGAAAGTATTCCTAATAAGGTAAAGGGAAATACAAGGTCTTAGTTTTGACAGCAGCACATATGCCCTCCAAAGTAACCCAACTACACCAGACTTTCAAATGCAAAAGTGACTTTGCTAAGCACATAAGTCAGCAAAAGGCATGAGGACAGGCAACTATAGTGGCCAAATTTCGAATATAGCAACTTGGATAGATCAGTGGATAAACAAAGCCGCAATATTCTAGATAGAAGAGAACTTAAATAAAAGCCACAAACTACCAACTGATCTCAGACGTCATAATTTACATTTCTTACGAACTAGCAGCTCCTTCCCCGACCCAAGAGAAGGTATATACTGCTTGTGAAGTTGACACAGGCCTTTTTTTTTATCCCTTAGGGTCCTCTTATTCCACAAAAGACTCTACATAAGCAACCTTTTTATTCCACATCAGACACTATAAGCCTAACCCTTTCCTGTAACTATTAGAAAATGCAGCAACATATGTCCGATGAAATACAAGGTGGTAAGAGACGCTTTTAAGCAAGAATAGTCGCGCCGTTTACCTTGTTGATTGCTTCTGACTGATATCTTCAGTGCCAACCCTGGTCGTTCCTAGTCCACCACCTAATCTGCGAGGTCGCCAGTTTGGAACAGTTCTTCCACGTTCTACATCCACTAGAACCCTCCTCCCATCAATTTTCTTTCCATCAGCTTGTTTATAAGCAGCTGTGTAGATACGCAGTACACGTCACATAAGCAAAGCTAAAAGTTAATTTTAACAAGTAAATATCGAAGCATGTAGTCTAGCAGGCAAACCTTTCATGTCCCGTGTATGAGCATATTCAATGAAAGCATAGCCTTTAGGTTTGTTGGTCTCCTTGTCATAGATCATCTTAACCTGTAAAGAAACAATGAAAAAAGAGCCTATAGGAGCAGGAAATCGCAAAGACAAAGAGACGATAGAAGACGTAAGGTAGATGCTATATAGCATCCAAAAACAGACTTAAGCAAAAATCTTTTAGTAAGTAAAACCCTAAATGGCACGGCAGACAGGCACTATGCCTCACTAGCCGCGCTCACCTTTAATCCATAAAGCTCCACATGCGAGACGCACCATCATTGCTAGAGTTGGAGATATACTGATGTACATGGTCGATTTACCAGCCCGAACCCACTTAAATTTGCTTACCATAGCAGTTTATTGAAGAGACTACATCCCCTTACCAGGGATTTTCAATATAAAAAAGTACTTAGGATTTAGAAATACCAGGATCCTTTGTCAACTGCTGATAGATTTTCAGTGGCCTTTGGATGGAAAAAATAGCTCAGTAAAAACATTAGCATAGTGAAATTAAAAGGAAAGGACAGAGAAGCTAATACTCCCAGCATTATTTAACCTGTGCTGCTGAAAGTGTAGGAGATGTCTCCAATTGTAGCTCAAGAAGGGAAAGTGACATAGGCACAATGTATCAGCTTCGGTTAAGTTACTATTTCAGCTTTGTCGTGCAGATTGAAGTACCAGCTTATCAAATGGGAGGGCAAAATGAAAGTGGAAGATACCATATGGTAGAAAATTCATACCATTCCGTCATGGATTTCACTTAAACCATCGATTTTCACACTGAAGTAGAGTGTATTAGTGTAGTACTAATACCTAAAAGCTACATATGAAGGCAAAGTACCAACTTCAAGAGCCCTCCCGAATCTAATGTAATTACGTAACTGAATGCTGCGAAAGCATATGCAAGACATACCCATATGTTAAAAAAGAGTTTGTAATTCATAATGCCTATACTCTAGATTAAATGTGTTTAGCCTGCACTCCGTTCACCTTAGTATTTCGTTTGGCAATTGAAGATCGATGAAGATTAATGCACCATACCAGAGAAGTAAAGTAAGACAATCCGACTGGCTATTTTGTTCGCAAAATCCTTGTCCAACTAGCATTTAGAAGCTAGAGCATTTACCAGACATGAACTCCCCTCCCACATCCTTGTCAAACAGAGAAGAAACGAACATACTATAGAGCCATATGTTACACAGGACAAATGATCACTGATACCTGTTGTGTGTGCCAATGGTTGCATTGTGCTAAATGAGAATGCATCTTTATTCATTATTACACTCCCATTTAGGGTGAGGGGAATCAACAATTTCAGAGAAGAAGTCACGGCAAGTACCTCGGCTAGAATGAATACACAAGTACCAAATCATACCTACTATGCACGTCTCAACGAATAGAACTTCATTAGATATTTACTTAACATCATCGTACTTCTTTATCTTGAATAACAATTCGGCAGATTAAGAGCCAAAAGCCAAACAATCTTGTTGGAACCAACCATTTTAAGGCCTTCAAACTGACAAGATATTAAAAAAAAAAAAACGAGAGCATCCCATACAACACTCCCCCACCCCCAAAAGGCTAGAGAAATTGCATTCCACTTAACTCGATGCATCATAAATCAAATAGCTTAAAGATAAATAAAGCAATCAAAACAAAAATGATAGCAATAGGTGACGAAGAGTTTTTGTTTTGTAAACTTTGTGAATGATTGTGAAAACAAAACAAAAATATTTTGCAACAAAAAAATTGAAGTAGGTACAAGATTGTTTTGTGAGAGGAAATATCAATCATGAAGAGAAGAGGGAAGTAAAAGAGAAGCAGTCACAAACACAAGTGAACCTCTTACCGAAGATAAAAACGCAATAACCTCCCATATGAGGATGGTTATGAGTACCTACCTGCTTTATGGCCCCATAAACTTCAAACTCCCTTTTTAGTCTGCTCTCTGAGTTCTCATAATTCTGTAAGAAAACACTTGACTAGTTAGTTCCATCATACAGTTAATTGATATATTTGTTTGGAGATTTCTCATTGTACTGTCAATTATCAAGTGATAATATAATAGCACAACCTGCAACAAGTTAAGGCCACAATTCTTTCTTTATTATACTTTTTTCGATAAGAAAATTTCTTTTTAATAGCATCAAAGAAGCAGTTACAATCTAAGTAGACAAGGGATCCTCTTAACAAAAAAAGAAAGCTAATCACGAAATCCCTCCAATTTCATTGAACGTAAGTGAGGGGCACCCCCATAAAAGGCCAGGCCACTACGCCAATGTCTTTTTTTTGGATAAGAGATGTTGCAAGTATCATATATGTGCCCAAAAGAAAAAGGCAATAAAACTCCTCAAATAATGAAAACATGAAATTCCAAATAAATTTGTAGCACATAGGTTATTTACATTTTTTTTAGATAACATGGGTAGCCAAGCTTTGTGTAACCAATCGCGTGGACCCTAAAGCTAACGGTCTGGAAAAGTGGAAAACCTCCAGTGGCCTTGAAGGGGCTCGAACACATAGGCCTTTAACATTTTAGACTATGTTTTGATGGGGTCCTTTTGAAAAAAAACGACTCGGCTGGTTAGGGGTAAGGTTGCATACTGCATACAACTTGACCTCCCCAAACCCACTAACAAGAGGAATACATACATAGCTACGTGGTGGTGTTGCATTGCCAATTTTCATCTAAATAACAAATATTCAAACATAAGGGTTTGTATCATTGAATTTCCAATTGAATAATACAAAAAAAGTTCTAAAAGCTAAGAGAAAACATTGGCACATGTTGCTTCCACTTCTAGAAGTGTTTTAATTAACGCAAGGGGAAAACTCTAGCGTGTAGGGAAGAAATCATATCACGAAGAAAGAAATGCAGCACTAACAGATAACAATAACAAAAAGTTGTTTGGAACTAGCAAAACAGTGATAGCCAATAATGCCTAACATTTGAACTTACAAAGTTCTTTTATGACCTTACAACTTTATTAGGTAATTCATAAGCGATTCTATAAGCTAATCCCTTGTCCCTTACGAAAATTTAACTGCGACTGGGTCCACCTTAGTTGTAAATTCATGTTCAGAAAGCTTTACTATGATGGTCACCAAATGGAAAGACTCAGAGTGGATGGTGCAACTTACCAGCCTGGAGACAAAAAGTGTTTTGTATGGATCTGCAGTGGCATTGGGATCATTGTGTGGATCATCTGCATTGAAGAAGTATGTCGAATTAATCAAATTACAAGTAAGATGGACACAAAATAAAAGCAAGAAAGAAAGGGAAAAAAAAGGGTTAGGGTAAAAACATTTCTCTAGATCTTCTGCGGCCTTTGCTGCACCCTTCTCTAGTCGCAAGCTGCGGATTCTGGCCTTTTTTTGTGCCTATCCATGCAAAAACGCAAAACATGTAAAGCAAAATCCAAGTATGCCAACTTAATAGACAATTAAAGTCTAAAATGATCCAACTGATTAATCAGATGAAGATTGCGGTCAAATAGTTCAATAATACAAGGTAATTATGACATGGTCTATGTTAGCCGGACTCGACTTCAAGACACGGGCATGGATGCATATCCAGGTCTCGGACTTGGCCTTGCCTAAAAAAACTTCAGAGTTTCAAACTTAAAACTAAAAGTCGAATATCCATATGGTTAGGGTCGAGGCATCAACACAAGTACTAGAGTCTAGAGGTGAAATTAAGAATCCAAGTAACATGGGACAAGGTTATGTGTAGCATGTAACAAATCTAATAAACTCAACAGAAGGACACACCGTATAAGCAGCAAAAATCAAAGAGTTAAACAAAGAAAGGAATATTTAAATTAGACAAATAAGGGATAGAGACTAGCAGACAAGCGATGCTCCACAAAAACCATCTCATACAAAAGCCGCTTTCCTAATGGAACGCAAAGAGATGCCTATGGACAAACACCCGAAAGCCTACATGAAAATCCTAAAACAAAATTCCCCTTCCTGGGGGGAGGGGGGTTAAATGAAATATCAGCGGCGCATCTTGGGTGCTCCCACAGAGGGATGCATGTGTCACACACCGCGGATGGAGTGCTTGTGTCACACGCTCCTCCCTTTGTGGTGTACGTGTACCCATATGGGAGCACCCAAAAATTTGGGAATCATCAGTCACCAGACCAAACAAGTTGATGCAAAGTGAAAAAGGATAGCAACCCCTTCAACCCTTAAGCACATGGACCAAGTTCCCTTCTCTAACAGACGTTTTCATTACCGCCTTTTGATTTCCAATTTTCAAGTTCCCTTCTCTAACAGATGTTTTCATTACTGTCTTTCCATTTCCAATTTTCAAATCTACTATCATTGTACTGCACAAGTAAAACGATGAACGAGAGACGAATGCAAGAAGCTGCATAACTATGAGTCTATGCAAAAGTGAAACACATTATGTAGCTCTTTCAGGTAGTTTAAAGTTCAAACATATAACAAGTGAACACTCCAAAACCTTGGTCAAACATTAAAACCACACCAAGTAAAGAAAGATAAATATACCGGAGTTTCAACTTCTTTGATAGGCGGTGCGTACTCAGGATCCCCGGGTTCAGCAAAGAGACTCACATATTGTGCCATTCCTTCAAAATGAATTAAAGCATCACGAAACCAACACTTTCTCTTGTCTCTAGCAAATTAACCTAAGCTAGCAAGTACAAAATAAACATACACATAAATAATACTTGTTAATTCATACCAGTATATGGTGGACATTTTCTCTTCTCAGGTTGTGGCTTATACTCCAACTGAGGCCGAGGCTCGAAAAGCTTCAGCAAATTAGGAGTCAATCCAGTAGGATGAGACTGTCCAATCTATACACAGAAAATTCACCAAATTAATTTAATTGCAAAATTGAAACCTAGCTCAAACCTTAATGAAATCAACAATCTACAGCTCTTAACAAACAGTAGCAAATTTCACCACATCTAGAGGCATAAGCTTGAGCATTGATAACATATCATCATCATAACAGATAAATCAAAATCCCAAATCAACAGCCACACGAGACCAACCCAACACGTAGTTGAAATTAGGGTTTCAAAAAACGAACACTAATAAATCTAATAAAAGTAAACGGAAAAACAAGAAAGAAATAAAAGTAGATCTTTGGTCGTACCATTTTGAGCTGGACAACATTAGCTCGATTGGGGGCTTTGGTGCGGCCCTGCACGGCGGCGTTTGGGTTGCGCATAAACGCATCGTTGGCGTCACCCATTGTTGCAGAAATCGGGAAGCTATGATTTAGGGTTTAGGGTTTATTCAGGGGAATTAATCGGGGAGATGGTCGATTAGTTAGAGGGTGATGAGAGATAAAATATGCATATCAGATTTGTGAGTTTCTAACAACAACAACAGTCAAAAAGCGGAGCGGCAGAAATATGGACAGAGAGTTTAGGCTCCTTGGAGAGCTGGAGTTGGACTCTGTACAGGGTAGAGAGGTAGATAGCTGATTGACCCACGGATGCCAATAGGTCGGGTCGGGTCGGCTTTGAAAAAGAGTTCACTTTTGGGTCAATTTGATTTTTTAAATCATCAATCATATATATATATATATATATATATATATATATATATATATTTATATAAAGGAGGCATATTTCGGGAGCAATGAAGCACGCCATGTAGGCGAGAATTTTAAGAGCGCGTCACTTAAGCGAGAATTTTAAGAGCGCGCCACCTAAGCGAGAATAAAGATAAAAAAAATAACTGACGTAAAACAATTAGGAATCTTAGCATCCTAACCGGTGTAAAATTAGATATTGATAAACCACTAGAGCTTTGTAAGGGTTATAACAGATCTTCAGCAAATATTCAAAATAATATTTAACGTTTTCTAAACATCTCGAAAAATAACAAAAACTACAGCATCAGATTCAGATCGAAAAATACTTCAGAATGAGATACATTTACAATATGTTAAGAACATATAGTAAGCATTTTCCGGGAACATTGAGACATGCCACATAATCAATAATCATAGAACGCATACTACATCATCGAGCAATTAATAAAATTGGTTTAAAAAAATGAAGAATCCTATTACAAATTTACAACTCTTAATTGATAAGCTTAACTTTAGACTCCAAGAGGAATAAAAATTCTACTCATATTGCACGTCTATTGTCATATAAATAAAATGAAATAATTGTTCTACCCTTCCATGTGAAGCTTTGATCTCCCTAAGTGCTGAGTCTCACCCTCCCCTTCAACCTATTACGTTCTTTAGCTTGCTTCTTCTTCTTTTTTTGGTTCTAATATTACGTTCTTTAAATTTTTCACTTTGTTTATGCATGATATATTTCTTTTAATTAGTTTGCCTAGCTTCGCCATCCCTAGCTACTTCGTGATTTCTCTTTAGATGTATGTTATTCACTCATTCATTTTATACTGATTTTGATTAAGATACTTATTAACTTGATAATCATCTTTTGCAGGTTTTGAAATTATTGAATGGCTCAATCGTCACCAAGCTGATACTTATACGTAAGCCTTTGTTTATTCTTCATCCAACCTATTCATAATATTAATTTTATTTTGATATTTAATATATTCATGGTTTTAATACATATTGGTTTTACAGATATCAATTTCTTTTCCTTTTATTTTTCTTTTTTTTTTTCATTTAGTCGAAGATGATGATGTTGGTTTGAGAGAAAAAGTATGAGGTTATAATCGCAGAGAAATTATTGAAAAATATAGAGAGTTGATAACTTTGACATTTATCCTAAATTATAATATCAAAATTTTCACTTAAATTTATTATAGATCAAGTTATTTTCATGATTGATCTGGTAAAACATGTCTTGAACATTGTACTCTAATAAATTGTTTATACATCTACGACAAGGTAGCCTAATCTTGATAGGAGTGTTAGTTGTTCTATATATATGACATACATTGACCGGTGCTTATTTAAGTTTGCAAAGTGTAAGGCTCTGTTCTTTTCGTCGTTTCCATGCTGCATTCCGTTCCAATCCGTTCTGTTTCATTCCGTTCGGCGCCGCATTCTGTACTTCATTTTGTCTCACATAATTTTGAATTATCCGCGTTGTGCCGTTCCGTTCCGTTCCTCACCGTCACGCACCATTCCGTTGAAGAGAACAGGGCCTAAAGAGGGAAGCGTAGTAGTCTGAATGCATAGGTGCTTATTTGTAGGTGCTTATTTACCGTAAATTATTGTGATGAAACTACTTGGAGATATTAGTATCATATCAATGAAATCCTTTAGAGCATATCACATGATTTATGTATTGCACGGGCTCCTTTAAAGCATTACACCATTTATGTATCGCACGGATTTCATTACGAAACCGGACATTGTGATTCATGAGAGCCCAACATATCATATCAATATCCATCTGATTAGAGACTTAATGATTTTATATACAACCTACTGTTTGAAAGAAGTAGATATACAACTTAAAATTTAATCTAAAACATGGAGTAGTTTTTTAATCTATCTAATTAAAAGACCTTTAGTAGTCTGTGGAAAAATGATAAATATATACTTATACTCACTAATTGTTTACCAAAATCCAACTCTACAATTTTTTTTTCTTTTTTTCGCTGTCCAATTAAGAAAGTGAAATATCATATATAAGTGTATACCACTTTAATGCGTAAACTAGCTCGTTAAAATCTCTCACTTGTATTGAATCTCTCAAGAACAAAACTTGCGAAATAAAAGGGATAAATTGGACCTCACCACAACTGAATCCTAAAGATAAAACCACCAGATTCAATTGATAAAGGGGCCACTCAAACTCACCACTCAAGTTATAAAGGCAAAGCCACCAAACAAGAGATAAAGGGTTTAAGATTTCAGAAATAGAGGCAGCACTCTATCAGTTTTTCTCATTCACATCATCTGAGTACTACATTCGATTCCATTACATATTTATAGGCTCAAACATGCAACAAACCCTAACGGAATACTCTAGAAAGAATCCTTGCTGTCCTCATGAGAGAAGGTCTCAAAAAGTGGTCCCAAAACTGTTTGGTACTCAGCTGTAATTCTAGCGCCCAAATGGTCCCCAATAGTACAAATTGGAGCGTTTCCTTTGTACTGCTGGTCATTAATGCGCCTTGGCTCCTCTTGAGCTGGTAGATGTCCTTATCACTTGATCCCCAAGGCATAAAACAAACCCAAAAGGAGCAGGTTACTAGGATCAATGACATGGCACTTAATTCCCACCCCTTAGTTGCACTAATGTTGATTAACGTCTACTTGTACGGAATTAAAAGACTAATTACATTAATCTAAATTATTGAAAGCATTTAAATGATAACCTGGATGATTAAGTATCCCTAATGAGTAGAGGACAACCCCCATTGTGTACCTTGGTGCAAAACAAGCTTGCAATTCGAGATAGAGATCATAGCATAGTTAAACTTGTTCTTGGAGCAGCAGCTTGCTCAATTAATTTCGTATCAAACATGAACCGGGGCATCGCACGGGTTTCATAACGCGAGAATTTTAAGAGTGCGACACCTAAGCGAGAATAATGACAAAAAATAACTGGTGTAATACATTTAGTAGTCTTAGCATCATTACTGGTGTAAAATAAGATATTAATAAACCCCTAGAGTTTTATATTCGTCCAAATATTCAAAATCATATATAGCGTTTTCTATACATCTCAAAAAATAACAAAAATTACACAATCATATTTGGTTCGGAAAATAATTTGAACAAGATGCATTTATAGTATATTTAGAACATATATAGGCAAGAGTGTTTTTTTTGTGCAATATAGGTAAGAGTGTTTTTGGTTATGCTTCCATATCATCAGAAAACATAAAAGTGATGAGACGCGCCACCTAAGCAAAGAGTATAAGACGCGTCACCTAATCATTTGATTATAACTATTTTGAATTTTTTTTTATAATTTGGATAATATTGAATAAGTTAGAGTATAATATTAAATTATAGAGTTTGAGTTTCAATAAAATGAAAAAATGGCATGAGTCCTAGGCGTAGGAAAACTTGAATGTGTATTTGCTATAGGTTTGTACCATTTAGAGTCCTATAGATACTTGGCAACATAGTAAAACTAACACCATTAGAAAAGCAGAAAACTTATCTTTTAGTTTAGCATATATAAATAGTATATATAATAATCCACCCGGCTCATCCAACCCTGCTTCACGGCATTTTTGGTTCTGCAAGCTCAACTTAGGATAGACTAGAGAAATTTAAAAATTAATCATAGATACAGTAGGGTGGCTTTTCAATTATTATCATCTTATTTTATATGTTGATTCATTGTGTGAGAAGAACAAACCTTAAATAAAAATATGGACTTAGAGGTAGTTATAACTTTATAAGTAGACTATAGCTCTAACTGGTTCTAACATTATATATTCTCATATGTGTTAAAATAATCTTTGCATGAGTAAACATTGAGCAAATTTTTTTTTTTTTTTGGTGCGAAAAACATTGAGCAATATTAGTGTAACCAATTTAACCATCACAAAAACTCACATGAGACAGCTTTATACATGAGGTGTGATACCTATGAGCAAAACGAGGTTCTTAGTTATGTGAGTTATACATTACTTTTCCATATTTTTAATTATTAGTTTAATAGTTATAGGTTATTAGCGACTATTGTCACTTACCCGTGCATCTATATATATATATATATATATATATATAGGAGGCATATTTGGGTCGCAATGAGGCGTGCCACGTAGGTCAAAATTTTAATAGCGCGCCACCTAAGCGAGGATAAAGACAAAAAATAATTGATATAAAACGTGTAGGAGTCTTAGCATCCTTACCGGTGTAAAATTAGATATTGGTAAACCACTAGAATTTTATAAGGGTTATAACTAGACCTGTCAATTCCCGACCCGACCCGAAAACCCGACCCGACCGGTTTTTTCAGGGTCCTGACACTGATTTTCCGACCCGAAACCCGATTTGACCCGAACCCGATTAACCCGGTGTTTTTGGGTCAAACCCGACCCGTTAGTGGGTCGACCCGTTTGACCCGCAAAATAGAACAATTTGTAATTATAAATAAAAAGTTCAACTAAGTTATCCTAAAAAACCATATAAAACTTTTTTTTGGTGTTTTATTGACTTTTTCTCTACCTCTTTATTCTCTCAAAATGAGAAATTTTGCTCTTAACTACCCTCAAATGAACGGAATTATATTGTACAACTTATCGAATAATTAAACAAAATATAAAAAATATCATTTAGGTGTATATACATTCCAAAACGTGAATAAAATACGTATGTAGTTAATACAAGTTATAAATTAGAGTATATGTGTACAAATATACCGTTTGAAAACATAAATTGACTATAGAATTGACGAATAAAATAAAAAAATTTGGGTCATCAGACCCGGTGGGTCGACCCGAACCCAACAAGATTGGGTCAGGGTCAAGCATTTCTCAACCCGAACCCGAAACGATCCGACCCGCTAGTGATCCTAACCCGACATGACCCGACCCGCCCGACCCAATTGACAGGTCTAGTTATAACATATCTTCATCAAATACTCAAAATCATATATAACGTTTTCTGTACATCTCAAAAATAATAAAAATTACATCATTAGATTCGGCTCGAAAAATACTTCAAAACGAGATGCACTTATAATATGTTTATTTAAAACATATAAGTAAGCATTTTTCGGGAGTAATGAGTAATAAAAAATAAGAACTTTGATAAAATATTAGTAGGTGATCATACGAAAGTGGAGTCCAAAAGCGGGTGAAAAACATGAGAAGTGGAACTCTTATTAGGCTTATAAATTCTAGGGTGTTGCTATTTACCGCCCTAAAATTACTAATACCGCCCCTAAAAATTACAATTTTGCCCTTCTTCACATTTTCACCCATCCTCTCCCTCTCTAACTCTCACATCAATTCTTCCTCTCTACCACCCACTCTCATACCCAACCTTCATCAACATTCACTCATTCGGTAAGGAAGCAACGGCCGCGGATGTCTGCCGGCGACCAGGAAGTGCGGTCGACGCCGTCCGAGGTAAATTTTTTTTTTCGCAGAATTTGAATCGGGCGTCCGCAATTTCCGCCCCAACCATGGAGTAGGCGTCTGCAATTTCCGCCCGTTCCATGGGACAGACGGAAACTATAGACGCCTGCACCATGGTTGGGGCGGAAATTGCGGACGCCTGCTCCATGGTTCAGGCGTAATTCTCAAACGCCTACACCATGGAGAAGCCGTCCGTTTTTTCCGCCGCTGCATGGAGTAGGCGAAAGTTTCAGACGTCTGTCCCTTGGTTCAGTCGGTTTTGATAGACGTTTGAATTTAAGATTAAGCTAACATTGTTTTCGTTGTTTTCGTTAGGTTCCTTTGGAGCGGTTCGGTGGTGATGGTGTTGATTACAGTACGCATTTCGTCACTGATGAGTTCTTTGATAGTGATAGATATGCAATTAATTGGGCAAAACAAATTGCCCTTACTATCGGGTTTGAGTTGATAATTTCGTCACACAAGAACAATGGAAGCGTAAAATTGTTAAGATGCAATCGAGGTGAACGCTACAGAGGGGAATTAAGAGACTTAGATACTGCTGCTCGTAAGAAGACGAAAACAAAGGCTTGTAAATGTACGTTCCAGTTAAGAGCTGAACAAGTGTATGGGTCCAGTAGTTGGATGATTGTCACATTGCCTGGGATTAGGGGTACGCACAACCATGACTTTGCTGTGTTTCCTGAGGGATATCGCCAGATGAGTGGTCTTAGTCCTGGGTCAAAACAACTCGTTTGTGACATGACTTCGGCACAAACAAAGCCATGTGCTATCTTGGCCGCTATTAAGGAAAAATTTCCCGAGGACAATGCAACTAGACGGCATGTGTACAACTACAGAGATCGTATAAGGAAACTTGATTTTGAAGAGAGAGATGTCATTGGTCAGTTTCATCATTTAGCTGTGGAGAATAACTACGTACATTGGACAAGAGCCGACCCAGCTACTAATGAGGTAACTCACGTGTTCATGGCACACCCTATATCAATTCAGTTATTTCGGTCTTTTCCTTGGTTGATTGGCTTAGATTCCACGTACAAAACAAACAAGTATAAGATGCCGTTTCTTGAGATAGTGGGGATGACTCCAAGCAATAAGAACTTCCTCATAGCTTATGCCATTATGAAGGATGAGACTGAGGCAAGCTATGCGTGGGTCTTAGATAAGTTGAGGATGCTTATTGGAAATGATGTACACCCAACAACAATTGTGACCGATCGTGAGCTAGGGTTGATGACACCTATTAGAGAGATATTTCCCGAGAGTGCCCATTTGCTCTGTACATGGCACATTAACAAAGTCGTTGAAGACAAAGTGTACAGACTTTGTGGAAAAGATAAGGTCATCGCGCAGAGGTTCAAGAATGGGAAGTGGAAATCTATCATGGAAGCTTCCACAGAAGCTGAGTACGATAGAGCAGTGCGTACGATGAAGGATACTTGGAGTTCT